>CAJHQP010005211.1:0-47976 GCA_905132765.1 Moricandia arvensis | reverse complement strand
AAAATAATTCACAATAAAAGTGTACACCTAGAAATCACAAAACGACCATAAACAAAATTATTATAGATCATTCTTCACCAAAATAAGCTTGGACTTCAACTTGACTCTCAGAAAACTTCTTGGAAGTCTTCTAGCAAATTATATGTTAGAAGAATTCCGAGAAGATTTCCAGGAAGCCGTCTAGAAGACTTTCAGGAAGTCGTCTAGAAGACTTTAAGGAAGTCGTCTAGAAGATTTCGAGGAAGTCGTCTAGAAGTTCCAAAGTTTGAATCAGATCTGACAAACCTGCAAATCCAAAAACGTTCAATGACATCAAAAACAAAGAAAATGAGTGGAAGATGAAGATAAGTCTACCTTTAAAGAACACACAAAAATACATATTCAAAAATAGATCTAACCTTTAAAGTAGTAGAAGATGAGAACCATGTAATAAAAACCGTGCGAAACAAGAATGAATTAGTGAGAAAGACGTGTTTCAAAGAATGATAATTAATATAAAGTTTGGTGTCTTCAGTTCAAGAGTCTTAAGAGAGATTGGAGAGTTTTAGTTTTGGAAAAATGTAAAGCTTTAGCAACCAACACTTACCAAAACTCTACCATGCATACTTATCTAAATGCTCAAATCTGTTATGAAAAAGGAGTTATAAGAGAAAAATTAATCAGGAGACTTCCAGGAACTCTTCTAGACGACTTCCCAGGAAGTCTTCTAGTACATTAAATGTTAGAAGACTTCCGAGAAGGCTTCTCTGGAAGTCTTCCATGCCTGTCTCAGATTGAAAAACATGCATGTCCAAAAACATTCAAATGGCTTCAGAACATAGAGAGAAACTTCAAAAATAAGGTAATAAATTAAAAGCAACAAAAAGAATTTTCAAAAGATAAGATCTTTAAAGCAACAAGTGGTTTACCAAATGAAAAAAATAGATTTATAAATCTACCTTTAAAGGAGTGAAAGATGAGAACCATGTCATAAAAAACCCTGCAAAAACAAAAATAAATTAGTGAAAAAGACATGAGATAAAAATGAAAAATTGATATAAGTTTGGTGTTTTTTAGTTCAAAAAGATTAGAGATAGGTTGAGAGGCTTTAGAATGAGAAACACATTACATTTTTTGTTATAGCCATTTGCGAGGAAGAGGAGAATGTGTAGATTTTCGTTATATAAGGTGACAAAAATTTCAATAAAGTCAAATATTTTTGATTCAGAAGACTTAGTTGAAAGTCTTCTCGACGTTAAATTTACTATTCGCCCAGAAGACTTTCCCAGAAATCGTCTGATGTAAATATTATTCATCAGACGACTTCCTAGAAGTCGTCTAGACCCTAAATATAGACTCTAACTTAATTAACTAACTAACCCTTTATTATAATCAAATTAACTTAAAAAGTGTTTAATATATACATAACTAAATACATATAGGTAAAAATTTAATTTTTGAATAAAAATGTTAAGCTTCCAAAAATTAACCCTAAAAATACAAACAATATGTTACCAAACCCTAAACCAAAGAATATCATGACTCATTATAGTCACTCATCTATGTTGAAAAAATTCAATTTACTATATCATAATTTATATCATTTACAAATGTTTATAATTACATGATTTCAATTTTTTCCCTAGAAAATATTCTTTTTATAATTATAAATTATTTTTAAGATCAACTATATGATTTCTAGGAAGTCATTTTAGACAACTTAGACAAACCCAGAAGACTCAAAAGACTTCCAAGGTTAGATTTCGTAAAAATAAATTTTGGTTTTTTGTTTGGTCATAAGAGGCTGATTGTAATTTTCAAAAGTCTTTTGGGTTAGTTTTGCATTTGATTGATGTTTGAGTATAGTTTTGCTTTTAAAAATTAAGTTTTGAGTCATATTTACCAAATTCCCCAAAAATAAATTCAAAAAATATTTATATAATTTTTTGAATTTGAAAAGTTATAATTCAAAAACTTTAAAAATATTTTTTAATATATTTTATATGTTTATATTTTTATATTTTTATTTTATTTAAATAATTATTTACATTTATAAATCTATAGCATAAATGTTTTTGTATCTTTTATGGAATCTCTTATATATGTATTTTTGAAAATATCTATTTAGGGAAGGTAAACATAAATAGAGAATACCCAGTGGAGGTAAAACTGAAATTTCCGCCATATAAATATCATAGTGGAACTACATAAATAATATTATGTAGTTCATGTATTAGAGAGTTCTTACGAGAAATTCTAATCTATAGACTAGTAATATCATTTTATGGTGCTAATAAATCCAGATCATATATTATATGGAACTTCTCTCCAACACAACTATTAGGTAGATGCCAGATTCCAGTTTACTAATATATATTAAAGAATTCATATAAATCAAACTTCATAATATCTGAGATTTAGTTATGATTTTTTTTATTTTAAAAAATAAAATAATATACTTATGAATCATATTTCTAAAGTTACTTACGGAAACTTGAAGTTTATTTGATAATTTATCATATTAAAAATTTACTTATGAATTTGTTCTCACAAATTTGCGATTATGTTATTCTTAAAGTATATTACTAGATTTGCTTCTCACAAATTTGCGATATGTTATTCTTAAAGTATATTACTAGATTTGCTTACAATGTTATAAAGATCCTAAATCAGTTCTATTCGTGCCTGTTTGCTATACACTACAATTATCTTCACCACCTATTCCGATCACAAAAAGGCAATATCACTCATTCTTATTTATCAAACTCTCATAGTGACATCTATCTTGAAATTATTAGCCTCTCTGATGTGAAACATTTCAAGAAAAGGTCGGTAGATAGCAATGACGCATTAAAATCAGTTCTATTTCTAATGCTTAAATATAATTTATTTAATTTTATATAATATAAAGTATATCAGAAGCTTATTCAATTTTTTAAAAATCTATCAGATTTTTAGGTTTTTATCGGGTCAATCTTTGTCGAGTCACATATTAATGGCGAATTTAGGTTTTTACCAGATTTTCTTGATTTTTAATTAACGGATCTTTTACAATAATTCAGATATTATTATAAACGGTTCACATGATTTATCAGTTTGACTGCGGGTCGCCGGGTCTATTGGTTTGACTGTGGGTCCGAGTCAAGAATGAAAAAAACTAAATAAAGCTAAAAATTACAATCATGATGATTATTTCTCATTTAATTTTAAATTTTTCGAAATAAAAATAAATGTATATCACAAATAGAATTTTCTTCAAAATCTAAAAATTTAAACACATATACGAAAACAACTGAAATAAGTCATGTAGGCAAGTTTAACAAAAAATGATAAACTATGTATAAATTATTACATTATTGGTTTCAACCAAAAAATAATCTCACATTTTAAAAGCGTGGATCTAAATTTAGTCTACATTATTAAAAGAAATAACACTAAAAATTTACTTACAAAAAATATATACTCTAAAAATCCAATTACAAAAAAAATGATAGTTAAACCATTACATATTTTTTTTATTGTTTCACATATAACTAATTTACTTATTGTTAGATATATATCTTAAATTATTTAAAATATTTTCAAAATGAGATAACCTAAAATATTTTCAAGTATCATGTTCTAATATTGTACTTCAATATTATATTTTAATTATATATATATATATATATATATATATATATTATTTACTTTTAAATAGTAATTTTAATTAATATTAACGATTATTATCTTTTTTTGAATGAAAATATTAACGATTATCATCAATGATTATTAATTAATTTTTATTTATATAATAATAAGAAAAAAAATTTCTAATATTTATATATACATAATCATATCAAAAATTAAATTACTACACAAATTAAAAATATAAAATAACTTATCACGAGAGAGAAAATATTTTCTCTTCATCTCCCTCTTCACGTTTATAGATCCATTAGAGAAGAGGAAGAGATTTTTTTTTTGTTTTTGGTGTAACATATATTCGATCAGAGATCGATATACCCTTATGTTTTGTCGGATTTTCTATATTTTGGCGATTTTGTTGCGCTACAAACCAATATAGATAAAAGCAAAATCTCCATGCTTTCTAGTTCTCTCTAATTGGGATTGATTCAAATAAAGCTTCAGTCATCTTTGATTGGAGGACTTAGGTTTTAAAAACTTTTTCTTCTTTTAAAATTTATAATCCCGACTGACATTGAGAATTACTTGGTTTTTTCTCAACATGTTTGGGGCTTATTTTCGAAAAGAGTCCATTTTTGTTTTCTTTGAAACATAAAAACGGATTAGGTTTTGAATTGTTGGTTAAGATCTGTTAACTTTATCAGATTTAGTAGCGTTGTAGCTCCTCATATAAAGAACCATTTCAACAAAACGTATGTACCAAATTTGTTTAAACTTTATCTTTGCTTTTTTTCCCCAGTGATTGATGTGTCAACCTTTCAATATCATGGTCTGATATGAATGAAAAGGCATGCAAGTGGTTTCAATTGGGATAATCCTTGTCATCAACATCAAACTCTACGTCTTGCGCACCCGACATAGAAGAAGACCGGCAAGGTCTCCAACGGAGTATGTGTGGTACAATGCTCAACAAACCTGGAAAAAAGACAGATCAAAGGTCACGCGCTGAAAATATCAAAAAAATTCACGCGTTCCCACGCGCCCCTAATTGTGGCGACCCCGAAGGCAGATCCCTTTTTTCAGCCCTTCTCCTCTGCTGGACGGTCCTCACGCCGTTCTGGTGAGAAGATCCTCCTCCTTTGTCTCCCTCTCCTCTTCATGACCCCTAAGAAGAAGAAGTTCAACCGGCTCCTCAATGGGTCCTCTAAGATGGTCTGTCTTCCGAGCTCCTCGAAACCTTCTGCTTCTGTAAAGTTTTTAAAGAAGTCATCAACTCTCGCCAGTGCTTCATGTGCTGATGCTGTAATTGCCACCAAAGTGGTAGAGATGGCCGAATTAATGGCTAAGGATGTAGCCGCTCTCACCAGAATCTGCCTCATCTACGGATCCAGCATCAGTGACCCTTGCCTCCCCGATCTCGGCCTCGCCGTTGGGTTTGGATTCATCTACCACAAAGGTTGTTGATATTACTTCTACTCTCTACTAATCGTGAGGCGGTATTTACGGGATCTATCCAATAACCAGTGAAGGTACGAGCCCATCTCGTCAAGAAGTGCGTTCAGATGAATCTGCTGGAGTGAAAATCTATGCTAGCCTTCTTAAAGAATCCTGCTACTTTGGAAGAGCTAGGAACGCCATCAGAACATGTCTCAGGTGGCTCCATTTGTCCTCATTCCGGACAAAAATATCACAGCAGCCAAGGAAGAGTTTCGTGATTTCATCTTTGTGAGGTTTCACGGAGATTTCCCTCCTCTGGGATGTATTGGATATTCAATGCTATATGGGCAAAGACTAGCCCAAGAAACTTTGTTCACAATGTGGGGCAAGGTGAGTATCTTCTGAAAGTATCCAATGTCAAAACCAGAGAAGTTCTCTTGGGAAGGACGTGTTGGAATATTTTTGGATACCGATGTTCGTTGCTCCGTGGTCGCCTAAGTTCATCCTGAGGATGCGCCTCTGACCAATGCGGTAGTTCCGGTTGAGTTCCGTGGAGTCCCATATTTGTTATTTAACAAAGAAAGCCTAAGTAGACTGGCCAAAGCAGTGGGGGAGCCGGTATCTTCTTGCACCTGAAACTGAGCGGAAGGAAAATTTTCAAATGGCAAAGCTGTATGTTAGATTTGATTTAACGAAGAAGATGAAGCTGTCATCTAACATCATCTATGGGTTTTCTAACGGGAGGGAAGTAGATATATCAGTCTCCTACCTCTGTCTGCCATTAAAGTGTGAGTGTTGCGGTAAGTACGGTCACTTACACACCAAATGCAGAGTATCTCCTTTAGGCCAAGCTAGGGAGAGGAAGCGTTCTGTCAGTCCTGTAGGAAAAGGTTCCAAACCATGAAAGCAGTCGAGGGAGGGTCGATAAAAGTATGTTAGTCTCATTCTGCCTTCGATCAATGTGGAGGCCAAGGGATCTACTCAGGCAGGTAAGGAAGTGTTACAAGAAAATACATTGTTGGAGGAGGGTGAGATCGCTTTGGTGGTGACTGTAGAATTCTCTACTGGAGTTTGATCGTTGAGAGCTCCACTAATGAACCGTTAATTGACGTAGACTGTAAATCAGTATGTGATGCTACAATGAATGTCGGTGCGAGTGTTGGTGGTACTTCTTCTGCAAGGAATTGTTTTTGGAAAGTTAACTATTGCAGCATGTGAGTTAGTTGCATCCCCTGGAACTTCTATTTCGTCTGGTTCTGCAGGCGCAAACGATTCTTTTTACCTGGTTGAACGCAGGAGGTGCGGCCGCAAGGTCACAAAATCCCTTTAATAAATAATGTAGATATTTTTTGGCGTGGAATGTGAGAGGTCTGAACAGTGATAGACACCACAAAATGGTCAAAGACTGGATTAATAATCAGAGACCCTCTTTTCGGAGTATTTCTAGAGACTCATATTCAAAGAAATAATGTAAATAGGATCTTGAAACCAATCCCTGCTGGTTGCAGGTTTTTGGCAACTATAACCACCATGATTCAGGGCGGATAGTAGTAGTTTGGGACCCCTCGGTCTTGGTTTTTGTCTTCAGAGCCTCGGCTCAAGCAGTAACATGTGGTATTTATATCATGGCGGAGAAGCTGAATCTTACAGGTACATTTGACTATGGCTTTAATACAGTTGCGGATCGTCGGCAGTTGTGGGATGAGCTTATTGACATCCAAGTTTCTTCTCCGGTTAGAAACTATCCCTGGTCTGTAGTGGGAGATTTCACCAGATTTTTCGAACCAGTCATCACTCAAGGTTGCCTCAAGTTGTTGTTGACACTTCAGGGATCGAAGATTTAAATCTGATGTTACATGAAGCTGAGTTGTTTGAAGCGCAAGATAAAGGAGTTCCTTTCACTTGGTGGAATAATAACGAAGGTGATCCTATCTCCAAAAGGATTGACCATGCTCTTATTAACCAACATTGGGCCTCATCCTTTCCGGACTCTTATGCAGATTTCCTTCAGCCGGACCAATCGGATCATGCACCGTGTCTATTCAAGGTCCCATCGCTTAGAAGAAAGATGTGTAAGCCGTTTAGGTTTTATCATCATGTCATTGATCACCCGGAGTTCACATCTGTTGTTTCAAACACGTGGGCAGGGGCTGAAGTTGTTGGGACAAACCAGTTTAAGTTGGTTTGCCGTTTAAAGCTTCTTAAGCCAGCTCTGAGAAATCTGAATAAGAGGTACTTTAGTGGTATTACAGAGAGTTAAACAACAAACGGTGATTGTTGAAAATCTGCAATGTGCCTTGCTTACTCAACCTGATGGTAACATGACATCTGAGGAGCATAGGGAACGTGAAAAGCTGAACATGCTTCTTATTGCTAAACAAAATTTCTTTAGGCAGAGATCTCGGGTGACATGGGCAAATGTGGGAGATAGGAACACACCCTTCTACCATAAAACCGTTGCTCAACGTAATGCTAGTAACCATATTCACTACCTGATTGATGAATCTGGTCAGTTCTTGGGTGGGTTTGAGGATATAAAGTCGCATTCCTCAGCCTATTTTCAGAACATCTTGGGACAAACAGACATGCCATCTTCCCTGGTTAGTGTTGACTCCCTTCAGGACATTCTTACCTTCAGATGCTCTGACTTACAACATGCTTACCTGAAAATAGAAGTTCTGGAGGCTGAGATCAAAGGAACACTCTTCTCAATGCCTCCTAACAAAATCCCCGGGCCAGACAGTTACTCGGTAGAGGTCCTACGGGCTTCTTGGGATACTGTGGGTAGTGATGTAGTCTCTGCCATAGCTCTCATTCCAAAGACTCCAGCGGAGTGCAAGTTAACTGATTACCGTCTTATCAGCTGCTGCAACATTGTTTACAAGGTGATAACAAAAATTATTGCAAATAGGCTTAAACCTATCCTCCAATCATCTATCAGCCGGTGTCAGTCAGCCTTCCTAAAAGGGCGTAGTCTAGGCGAGAACATATTACTTGCTTCTGAGCTAATCAGGAAGTATGAGGCGCCGGGCTGTGCTCACAGTAGTATGGCTGAAAATAGACATTTGTAAGGCTTTCGACAGGGTGTGTTGGGACTTTGTAATCAAGATTCTCAAGGCTCAGAACTTTCCTCCGATTTTTGTGACTTGGATTAAAGAGTGTAATTAGTTCCCCAAGATTCTCCATTGCAGTTAATGGCGAGCTTGCCTGGTTTCTTCCCTGGTAAGAAAGGGCTGAGGCAGAGGATGCAATTTCACCTTCTCTTTATAATAGTTATGGAAGTGATGTCTAAGCTCTTGGAGAAGGCTAGGGATCTTGGACACACAAAGCTTCATCCATCTTGCTTCACGCCTAGAATCACACATCTTTTATTTGCGGATGATCTTCTAGTATTCTCTGATGGGTCTAGACACTCAATCTCTGGTGTTAAGGAAGTGATGACATGCTTCAAGGAGTGGTCAAGACTTGATATAAATGCTGCCAAGTCCTGAAATCTTCTTTGGTGTATTCTCAGACATTGAGTCAGCATTTTATAAGCGACATCTTAGGGTTTAAACTACGGACTTTTCCAACTCGCTATCTTGGTCTCCCCTCTTATCCCGAAGAAAATAAGTTTTTTCTACGTTGCAGCCATTCCTTGAGAGAATAACTTCTAAGCTCAACTCTTGGACTGTTAAGAGCTTATCTTTTGCAGGGAGGATTTTGCTTGTCTCATCAGTGATTTATGGAATGGTTAACTTCTGGAGTTCAGTTTTCTCTTTGCTAAAAAAGTTCTATAATAAGGTGGACTCCCTGTGTGCAGCCTTCTTATGGAAGAACAACACAACTTCAGGCTCTGGTGCTAGAGTGTGTTGGGAGAAGATTTGTAAGCCAAAACATGAAGGAGGTCTTGGTATTAGAAAATTGGAGGAGTGCCAAGCAGTGTTTGAGCTTAAAAGAGTTTGGTGTTTCTTCTCTGAATCAGGTTCCATATAGGTAGCTTGGTTGAAGAATAATGTATTTGTTGGCCACAGCTTCTGGACTGCTTCGGACTCCAACAAATTCTCCCTACGGTCAAGCGGATGATAAAGGTTAGGCCTCTTGTAACTGATTTGATGAGATGTAATATTGGTGATGAGCTTAGAGTGAGTTTCTGGTATGACTGGTGGACTTATTTAGGGCCTCTAGTCACTGTGTTTGGCCAGAGGGGTCCGAGGGATCTGCAATCCCTCTTGACGCTATTGTTTCCTGTGCTGCTTGGAATGGTTCCTGGCTGTTACCACCGGCCAGGTATGATAAGGCAGAAACGCTTCAAGTGGTTATCTCTACGATGGAGGCCCCTTCTGATTTGCGTCGACCGGATCAGTTCCTTTGGAGGAATGGTCCGTTTTCTTACTTAAAAATATTCTCGTCTAAGGGACTTGGCACTCCATCCGACAAGTTTCTCCAATGATTTCATGGTCAAAACTTATCTGGTTGAAGGAGGAGATACCTATATGCACCTTTGTTACTTGGCTATCCATACAATCTAGGTTGTCTACCCGAGATAGACTAATGTCTTGGGGAATGAATGTACCAACGTCATGCACTCTCTTCCCCTATGGCCTAGAGACACATGATCATCTATTATTCTCCTGTGAGTTCTCTAAGTCCGTGTGAGCTCATTTCTCTGGTTGGATGCTTCTCACAACTCCGGTTTCTTTTAGCTCGTTGGTCTCTCTCCTTGATCACCAGAAATTTGTGTCTTATAAGGGCGATCGTTATGTCATTAAACTCTTACTGCAGGTGGTAGTTTACAACTTATGGCGTGAGAGGAACAGCCGCATCTTCTGGCAAGCATCATCATCCGTAGCTGCGTTCATTGCAGGAGTTGATCGATCAATTGAGAGATCGCCTCGTTTCACTTCCTCCCCATGCTGAAGACTCCTTTTCTTCCTTGCGGCTTTATTTTTCGATTATGTCTTCTTATCCTCCTTAGCCGTTTTTTTTTTGTAATAAGTGGTCATCCACATCAATGTAAACAAAAAAAATGGTATAAATCTTAACATTTGTACCAAAAAAAAAGACAGATCAAGATAAAGGCACGTGTTTGTCAATTTTGATGTACACTTGATATCATGTGCATTTAGCTTGTTTTAGCCTCTCATTCTTCTATTTTTTTATCATTTAGATTAGCATTTAGGTATCTTTAGGTTTGAAATGGCCTATTCATTACCAGTTTTAGGCAATGTTATGGACTCCATTTAGGATCTATTATGTGTGTATAGGATATGTTTTAAGGTATTTACAGGTCCATGTACGTTTTGGAGATATATGGAGATACTTGGAGCTTTTGGAGCATTTAGAGGAGATTAATCTGTAGCTGATCTATGAGATATTCGAAGTACAAGACTGCCGTCGATGGACAACACTATCCTAGCGTCGAACAATGTTATATGACCAAGATCGATCGATGCTGACCACTTGGCATTGATCGATGACCAATTCGCAGACAACCAATTTCAAGTCCAAGTTTGACCTAGATTTTAGGATTTTTATATTTATACTTTATGGATGAGAAAGAAAAAAGGGGAATACAATAGAATACAATACAATACAATATAGTAGAGATTTATATTGGAACCCCAATGTCTTTATCTTTGCATTATATTTAGACTATTCTTCTTACTTTAATTATGTATGGGTAGTTATCAACTAGATTTATGGTTTATTAATGGTAATGATGGATTAGCCAAAAATAGAATTATTAGGGTCATTATTAGATCTATTAATAGAATTGTGGTTAATTGCTTATGTTCTAGAGTAGCTAATTAAAACCATGATAATAGGATAGTTAGGTGCAAGCGAGAGCATGGTCTACTAACGGAGTTTATTTTGTTGAACTAGGTTGCTAGAAACAAACAAGAGTTGATTTAGTTAACCTAGTGAACTTATCGAATTATGTCATAAAGCTTGACTCAAGAAACCATCGATTGATGCAGGATCCTTGCCATCGATCGATGGTCATTCCGTGTCAATAAGCGAGAGCTGAGACATTGGACTTGATCAATAAATTAGACTCGCAGCGAGAGCTGGTGCCTTTTACAATAGATATCGAGTTCCATGATTAAATACCCTTAACTTCTATCTTCTACAATCCACTTACCTGAAATCCTGGATCTAGCATATTCATATTTACATCAAGTTAGTTTATTAGCATACTTTCATATTTACATTATTAGCATATTTCCATATTTACATTATTAGCATATTTCCATATTGCATCTATACTCTCTAATAAGGAACATTTCCTTAGACTGATTACTTGTTACCAATATATATATAAGAACCTAGCTTAACTTTAGGAATAAGAAATCTATTGTGTGCCATTATTCTCTATGGATTCGATCCCTAAGTACCACACATGATCTCTCTTGGCAAGAGTATTATTTTGTGTGTTAGAATTAAGGGTTTAATTGATAGTTGATTGTTTAGGATATTTATACCATGCTAGAACAACAAACAACACCCATGTCAAATTTGGCGCCGTTGCCGGAGAACATTGATCACCATTAGATTTAATTTGTAGGGTTTAAGTCTAGGTTTGTTTTACTTTCAAGGTACTGATTTTCTTTTCTTTTGTCTTTCATGTGCATGCAAAAGAGTACCAGGAGCAATAAAGGACAAGAATTACTATTCTCAAACCCGCAGAAACTCGAATGTACAATCCGCAAAGAAAGACAACAAGCATCGATCGACGGCATACATTCAGCATCGATGGACACTTCTTTACGGATAGCATCGACCGGAATCAGAAATCTAGCAACGATCGACAGCATCTCATCCACATCGATCGACGACAACAGACGAGTTCAGATGGTTGCGCCTATAATTGTGGTTCAGAATGAGAACGAAAACTTGTATGACCTCAACGGTCATCTGCGTAGTGCAGCAGGTTAAAGGATAGACGATCAGGGGGCTGTAATCCCTGATACATAAGCAGACGCTGTGATAGCTCATCATGAAGCTAAAGCCCAAGCTGCTAAAGGCATGAAGATTTTGAGACCAATCAGAAGACTATGGGTCAATTTTATGTTTGACAAAGTACTGGAGGGACAATAGACGATGACTGTGGACTTCAATGAGAAGTTAGATTCCTGTACCTCCACCTTAACACAAAGATCGAAGATCTCGACACTCGTGTGGGGAAGCTGGAAAGTCAAGTAAGTTAGGAGAGTGAAGTCCTTAACAAATACGAGGCTATGGTTAGGGAATTTAAACTTAAACATCACGTCAATGTTGTGATTGATGATGATTTCTGGGTAGAAGTGAAGAGAGAGAAGCCTCAGGAGAAAGAGTTCCATATAGGAAAACCGAGTTCGTTAGGCATCCCACACAGACTTCGATCGACACAAGCTACCGAGAATCGATCGACAGTTCCTGTTGACTTGAGAGAATCGGTAATAGCTTCATGCATCGTTCGACGCAGAGATTCGTACAATCGATCGACGATACCCTGTGACAAAACGAGTTCAGAAACAAGGGCTCACAAACAAGACAACTTCAGAGCAGAAGATAAATGCATCAGAGCCTATGATGGTTGATAAGGCTACCAAGAGTCATCCTAGGAAAAAGCCGAGAACTATTTTGAAGAAGAAAAGTGATCTAGGGAAATTTGTAGTGCCATGTCTGATCAAGGACCACGAGTTTCCCAACGCCCTTTGTGACACTGGATCATCAATGAGCATCATACCCCGAGCTATGGCAGAGAAGTTAAACCTGAGAATCGAACCTTCTAGCGACTCTTTCATTTTTGTGGATTGCTCTAGAGTCGATTCAGGGGGGGGGGTATGCAGAGATATCCACTACAAATTCAGGACGTCTTAATCCCGATAGACTTCCATGTAATGGACATACATATCAACTGGCACTCCTCTTTGTTACTTGGAAGGGCTTTCATGGCCACCGTAGAAGCCATTTGTGACATGAAGACAAACAGATTGTGGCTTTCCTTGATAGATCATAATGTGTATTATAAGATTTATAAGAATAAGCATACCCTCACAGAAGTGTACAATAATCAGAACTTGTGGCCACATGTTTCTGCAATTATGAGTTCGGTGAAGAATCAGAAGAAGGAGCATCGATCGATACTCAACCTCACCCATCAATTGACAGCAATATAGTTCAACAATCGATCGATACCCACCCCTATTGCATCGATCGACACTCACACTTCCGCACAAGTCCATCCCCACCATGGCGATTTTCAGTTGGAAAACAGATTATCTTGAGTACAACGAAGATTATAGAGAGGAAGAAAAAATGAATACCGAGGAATCGCTTTGGAAGAGGCTGGAATTTTCCATGTTTCCCCTCGACCTGGGAAATCGAAAACGATCGACGGAGACCTTACACCGTCGATCGATACTGAAGATGATGCTGAAACCAAACGAGATTCATCTGTAGAACGCGAAAGGGAATATGGCTATTTACAACCAGATGATTTTGGTATTATGCGAGATCCAGATAGTTATGCAAGAGCTATGGACGGCCGAATTCTACATGTCACAAAAGATGATGTAGCAGATATACTTGCAATGGCTAACGAAGCTGGAAATATTTTCATCCACCGGTGGGATCACCGAGCATCGATCGACATCCCACAGACGACAACGATCGATGCTAAGCCGGCATATCAGTGTTACTATGGAGATTATGGCTGGGTAATGAATGCGAGAGTTGGAAATCCAGCATCAATCCTCAACATATCTTGGCCATCCAACGACATCAAACGAAAACCAGAACAATTAACTGAAGCGGAAGATACAAAAGATGGTTATCTCAGACCAAAAGAGTTTAGACTTTTCAGAGATACAGCAGGACGTGCATGAGATCTTTACGGGAGGATTCTCAACTTACCTAAGGAAGATGTAGCAAATTCCCTCGTTATGGCTAATGAATCAAAAAGTTTATTTGGGCAACATCAACCGCCATCGATCGACGCGCAGGTATCACCATCGATCGACATCAAGGAGCAGAAGCACGAGCCTAACCAGTACCAAACATCGATCGACAACAAGAATCATGCATTGATCGATAACACCATTCCAGGAGTCAACGAGTTATGTACATCTAACCCTTTCACTTCAGAAACTCCAGGACTGATCAGATGGATAAATCCTCTACTGATCAACGGTCAACTAGAGTATGGACATAGAGCTTTTGATACTGATGGCAGACGAATTTTCTTTTGGGAAAAGCAAGATGATTATGACCTATACAGAGATGAGAATGGCAATGCACGCGCTATAGACAGACAAATTGTGAATGTGAAAGAGGAAGATATCATATCAGTTCTAGAGAGAGCTACTATGTTTAAATACAGCTACATCTATTTACCTGAACATTCAACAAATATCACTATGTCCAGGAAAAAGCAAGAAACATATAGCAGAGCAGAGATTGATGATCTTGTGAATGAGATCTACAACGCTCAAGAGATGTTCTTAGAAGATTCTTACAGGAGGCTTGATGATGTCTACTATCCTATAGACAAATGCCTCAGCGGTCTGACTACACGCATGGACAAGATGCAACGAGATTTAGATATTATTCAAAGACAACATGCGAGTGGACACAACAGAGTGACATCAATCGACGGTAACATCGCACCATCGATCGATGCTACATCCGATAGACAGATGCACGCAACAGAAATACAATTTGAAGACATGTTCAATGAGATTGTTTTCTCTCAGAGCCTAATGAAGTTAGATATTTCTCAGAAATTGGAGGATATATCAGAGACTACAGCTGCCAGACTTAGAATGCTACAGCGTACTTTTGAAATTTACAAACGAGAATGCATTCAGTGGAGGTTACTAAGGACATCATAAATAATGAGAAAGCCAGGGGAGATGAAGCAATGAGAAACTTCATTGGTACATGGTGAAAGGACGAAGGAATCACAGAGAATCGCCGCGGGCATCACCGCGGCCAATGGGCGACGAAATCACAGAGAAACGCTGAGGGCATCACCGCGGCATAATGAGCCAACGGCGGAACCCCCGGTCACCGTGGCTGGTCCCCGCGGCATAGGACGCCCGCGGCCAATGGACGACAAAATGACAAGGAACCACCACGGGCGTCATCGCGGCCAAATACAGGGCGCGGCCCTTTAGTTTTTAGCAATTCTGATTTCGGTTTACTCTTGTTTAATCATGTTTTGTGGCTCGAGTTTTAGCTTCCTATAAATACTTCTAAAACCTAATTCTAGGAGCTAATCTTGTTTTCTCTCTAAACACAATGATATTTTGGAAGAAAGCTTGAATCTTTAGTATTTTAATCTTTGTTTCTCGAGTTTTATTTTATTTTATTTAACAATCTTCACATGATTAGTCTTGAATCTATCATAGGTTTGAGCTTAATTATGAATAGTAAGTAGACTCTTTTTGGATTCATGGGTTAGGGTGATTGGAGTGATTAAGTGGAGATCTAGGGTGTTTAATGTTAGGTTTATATGTTTCCTTGCTTATTGGGTGTGTTCAATGCTAGATTAGTCTTGATCTCTCTAATCTTGATCTATAGACATTTCATGCCCGGAAGGTGTTTGATGAAATGTCTGAACCAACTCAACTTTGCTCTAGCTTGCATAACCAAAGACATTTTATGTTAGGATTGGTAGATAGTTATTAGACTTGATTTAAATGCATGTTTGAGTGTATTAAGCCAAAGACATTTGATGTTTAATGCATAATGATATAAGGACTTGTATCTTGACAAAAAACTTGTCTAATGTTGTGATCTAGACTTAAGGGAACCTATTGATAACTTGTCACCTTAGATTTAAATTTAATCACTTAGAGTCAAATGCCTATACCCATGAGTCTTAATTCTCTATTTGATTAAAAGTTTTAGTTATTTACATTGCTTGTTCTTGTTACTTCTATTCACATCAACAAAAATTGATTGCACTTAGATTAACCACTAGATTTGTATTCACATTGCTTTGAAATCACTTAGGATTTGATTGACACTCATTTGTACTACTTTGATTAGGATAGAGTAAAAATCCTTTATCAATACTAGAAGTTTTCAGCAATAAAATTTTAATTTAATTTCTGTCTAAAAATAAAATTATGTACATATTCTAGATTTTATTATTTTAATATAAATTTTAATTTAGTTAAACATAAAATTAAGTTAAAATAAATATTTTGATTCATCTTAAATTATAGAAGAAAAAATATATATCTATACAGAATTTTTAAAGTTTGTAGATATCAAAAGGAAACGAATGATGTTACGATTAAAAGTTCATAATTCTTTTTTAAAAATGAATGAAATATTTATATTTTTAATATTAAAAATTGTATGATTATAAAATAGACTTAAATAATATTTGAAAATTTATAAAATATTATAGATTTCTATTATTATAATATTTAATGTTATAGTAAATAGATTTATTTAATGATGTTTTATTAGTTATTTTTATATTCTAAATTTTTTTAACAAAAATATATATTTACATTGAATTTAGTTGTCATGTCATATTTATCCATAAGCTATGTCATTAATTACAACATGTCATGTTATTTTTTAGAGAAAATGATTGTGGTGATGACTTGTATTAATCAATTCTCAAATAATGTCTAGGAGATTGTTATTTGACTTGGTTGGGCCTCTTGTATTGGGTTTAATTTTAGCAAAACCACGTGTACTCTTTGCCCTTGGCCTTTAATACGATGAAGTTGACAAAACATAACTTAATCTATTAATTAATTATTTTATTAATTATAAAATTAAACTAATTGCATACACAAAATAAATATATTTTTGAATATTAAAATGTACTTGATCTTATTAAAAATATATTTAAAATAATAATTAATTTTATATTTAATATGTATATATTTAATACTTCTTCTATTTCAATGATAGATTCTTTGACTTTTCAAAATTTTAAGAGATGATTAATGTATAGAAATAAACATTTTGATTTATGTATAAGAAAACTTCCTATAACTTTAAACCAATAGTTTTAATTAACATTTATTAAATTTAAAAGTTTCCTTTTTAACTTAATAAATAGGCATTGAAACCCTAAAAATTCTACTTTTGTGAAACATTTTTCTCAAAATATATATAAGTGAGGGAGTATTGAATTAGATAAAATATAATACTAAATTTAGATGATATCAATATTATTTGATTAAATGGTACATCAAACTATAGATTATATTTTACAATTACATTTTTTTCAAATTATTTCATAAACATGTAAATATTTATCACGTTTGAGACAGGTTGAATGACATATAGTTAATTTATATTATAATAAAATAAATTTGAACAATATAAAAAGTGAAAAACTAATTCATATTATAAAAATTAAAGCTTGAATGTATAAGTAAAATTAATAGATGGCGAGTTATATAAATTAATTACCTTATTTTCATAAAATATATTTATATAAATTTTCATTTTAATTAAAAAAGTTAACCAATATAATGGATTTCTCATTTTCCGTGAAATCTCAACGTAACTCTGATTGCTACGAAACAAAGAATGTTTCAGACCAGATTCAAGCGAGAATATGATGAAAATATAAGTGGGTGATGCTGAGGAGTGATGGGTAATAATGAGGAGTGAGGAGAAGCTAGGGGTGATGATGAAGAGCTCGAGAGAGAGATACGGTCGATGCTGGGAGAGATGAAACACCATGGGCAATGCTTGGAGGAGAGAGAATGTCATGTGGTCGAATCTGGGAGGAGAGAGAACCTTGTGGATGACGCTGAGAGAAGAGATGATGGGTGATGCTGACTAAGAGCGAGAGTGCCTTTGGGAGATGCTGAGAGGTGAGAGGAAAGATTGGGTGATGCTGGCGCACTCTTGGCTATGACTCGTCTTTTATGACCCGAAGCTGTTTTGATTGTTTTACGAAAGTTTTTCCGTAAAAATTTTCCTAAGTTAGTTTTACGGAATTTCATTTCCTAAAACTCCTAAAACTTGTTTTGTTTAGTTTTATGAAATTTTTTCTGTAAAAAAATTTGAAATTAGTTTTACGGAAGTTTGTTTCATAAAACTTGTTTTGCTCCGTAAAACTGTTTTTTTTTTACGAAAGTTTTTTGAAAAACTCTGCGAAGTTAGTTTTATAGAAGTTTGTTTCGTAAATGTTTTGTTTGTTTTTATGAAATTTTTGCATAATTTTTTTGGAAGTTAGTTCTACGAAAGATTATTTCGTAAAACTGTTTTATTTC
This sequence comes from Moricandia arvensis, assembly GCA_905132765.1. NCBI lineage: Eukaryota > Viridiplantae > Streptophyta > Magnoliopsida > Brassicales > Brassicaceae > Moricandia > Moricandia arvensis. The sequence goes on along the minus strand of CAJHQP010005211.1, from coordinate 29,710 downwards.
GTAAAACCTTTTAAAATAAAAATTTTCCGGATAATTCTTGTTTGGACAAAAATCTCTTTCTTTCCTTTTCGAGAATAAACATGATTTTTTTACTATGTATCTTTGTTCAAGCTGGCATGGCGTATGCAAAATCTTCCTCTTGACATTTCCGGTTCATTTTTGTAAATGATATGATTATCAGGTGATTTTGGCCATTGATATTGCTAAGAAATTTTGTCCCCTGCTTTTTTTTTGTAGTTTTGAAGAGGAAAGATAAGTGTTTAAGTGGGATCAATTTCTAAGTGTCGCCTTTCTTAATCCTTAGCATTTTTGAGGCCGAAATGAGTGTTGAGTAGACATGAGTGTTAAGTGGCATACTTTTTACATCCTCATAAGAAGAGGGTGCTACCTTGATTCTCATTTACTTGCTCATCTCTCAAGAATTCTTCAAAGGCATAGAAAAGTTTCATTTACTCTCACTCTCTCTCTCTCTCTCTCTCTCTCTCTCGTCTCTCTCTCTCTCTCTCTCCTCTCTCTCTCTCTCTCTCTCTCTCTCTCTCTCTCTCTCTTCTCTCTCTCTCTCTCTCTCTCTCTCTCTCTCTCTCTCTTCTCTCTCTCTCTCTCTCTCTCTCTCTCTCTCTCTCTCTCTCTCTCTCTCTCTTCTCTCCTCTCTCTCTCTCTCTCTCTCTCTCTCTCTCTCTCTCTCTCTCTCTCTCTCTCTCTCTCTCTCTCTCTCTCTCTCTCTCTCTCTCTGCTTTGAAAAACCCTTTTCCTCAATATCTCTCAACAGTATCGGCATAAAAATGACGCGGGCTTTCTCTCGTTCCAGTCGTAATTCCATAAGTGTGTCAAGTGATATGAATCCTGACCATCTTACTCGTGAGGAAACTCACAAGGTGGTTTATGAAGAGGAGTTCATTAAGGAAGAACACCGAGATCCTTGCTCCGACCACAATGAGGCTGCGACGTATTGGAGGAACATTTAAGACATCATGCCTCATTCTCCTTTTTTTGTCGGCCCTGAAATGTCCGAAACGGATTATCGGTTCCATGAAGAGTCGATCAGGTTTACTTCTAAGTTCCTTTGGAATATTTGAGTATTCTTTCGAATTCTAGATAACATGATATTTTGTATTTCTCGAGTGTATAATCCTTCTTCGGACGATGGGGTGGTTCTGCAATGACCCATGTTGAAACATCTTGTAAGTTGTGTTTCTTCCTGGTCGGATGTCGCATTCTCTCTTTTTGTGGTGGGAAACTGCTTCTCGATTTATAGGTCGATCGATATGAGATCGGTCCTGGTACATTTGACAATTCTTATTCTTGCTTGTACTCCAACTTTCTCATTTTGTCAGTCTTCTGTTTTGGTGGAACTGGTGTCGGCACTCCAAGTTTTTGAATGCCAATAAAACATTGTCATGGAGTTGTTTGCACTCTTTGTTTTGTGCCGTTTCTTATGATAATTATAGAACTTGGTTTCATCATAAGTTTGAGGGGATGGTCTATTTATCTACTTGTCCCACACGTTCCATGGTCTCTCTGGTGCGATCACAGCCAAGTCAATAGGATCGTTCTTGTATTGTGTTCTGGAGAACTACGATTTGTTGGTTTCATCTTCTCCTTGACTTGCTGGGATATTTGTCTGAAAGAGTCGACGTCTCGCTGTCTCAGGTTTGTTTTCATCGGTAACAAGTAGCGCAACAGCGGAAGCTATGACATCAGTGCGAGCGTTAGTTAGTTGTTTTGCAGCATCTTGTTGATTAATATGTTCCATCAAGTTCTTCATCATGGTAATCATGGTGGCGAGATCTGTTCTTGACAGGGTAAATGTAACATCCACGTTCCAAGGACTGAGCTGGAACAGTCTAAAGGACATGTAAGCTAGACTGATTGACGAGAAATTCAGTCTTAGACTTGTTGTCTAGGAAAATATTGGTCGGATTGAGAAAATATTCTCGGTCTGGACATAGCGTTTGAACTTGCCAGACAAGATTGGTTAGATTTCAGTCAAGGCAATTGGACTTGTCATATGAGATAATTTACTTAGTTCATGGACTAACTGATATATGTTTTGGTGGGAAAAGTTACTGAGCCAAATATATTTTTAATTGCCTAAGGAAATAGGCAGGAACAGTTATCGGACGGTTACTGGATTGATGAACTGTTGAGCGGTTACCAAAGAAGTTCCAGAGTGGTTACTAAATGCTTAATCGACATGGACAATTGAGTCCTTGAACTGCTAAGGCGGTTAGAGAACAGTTGGCTCGCTGGGATTTTAATAATTGTTGCGGAACATTTATGGAACTTTGGGAGTTAAGAAAATTGCATGAGAGCAGGTACTAACTTGTTAAGGGCGCATGAGCGGTTACAACAAAGTAAAACCACCAACTTCCCTTTAAGTCAGACCTTTCGTAGACAGATAAGGGGATCACAAGTTTTGGGGAGACGCACACAGTTTTTAGGGCCACAAAACGCAGAGAGAAGCAGAGAGAAAAGAAGAGAAACCGAACTGGAAAGGAAGCGATGATCGGATCGGATATAGAGGGAGTGGCGGTCGATCATGGGTGATTATTGACAGGTGCATGTCTATTCTGTGTCTTGTGCTGGTCTGTTTTGAGTGGAGCACTGATCGCGATGAAGAACTGAGTAGGAAGCGGTTTACAAAAAGGACACTGAGCGTAGTCCGCAAAGATGGATTTGTCACCGGTTCTGAGTTAGTCGAGTGATTTATGGAGACTGAACTATGGGGATTTAGGACATTGACTGATAAATATAAAGTGTTGCTTGATGGCTTGATCCACTGGATCTGAGAGTGTCAAGACAAAGAGGTAACACTCTTTCTGAGTTGATTATTATTCATTCATCTGACTATCGTGAGTAATAATGATGAAGGACTAGTTTACTGGTTGGCTATAGCCGGTGGTTATGGTGCATGAGATGTGAAGGTGGTTTATTGAACAAGTGTATGGAGTATGTGGCCATCGAGAGTGAATGTTCGAGCACTAGAAGTTGGATCGCATTCGAGGAACCGAGATGGAAGTTATGATCGGGTTGTGGAAATCCGAGTAGAATTGCATGTCTTGATTTGGTCAAGAAAGGCAACCCACGAACGTATCAGCGGTAAGGAAAACCGGGTCAGACCTTCAAGTGGTATTAGAGGGATTACGGTTCTAGGAAAGGACTTGAGCAAGAATCAAAGATTGTCTAGACTGGGTGATTGCGAATAATTCTAAGGGAGAAGCATTGATGAACTGATCGAGAGACTTGATCTTCAGAGTGATCAAGTCGGAGTTACACTTTGTATGGGCAAGTTTGTACTTAAATGTATGTCTGAAAAAGAACTGGAGTATGGTCATTTGGGTATGAATGCATTTTTGCTTACGATGTGCTGGAATTAACTAGTGAGTTATTCAAAAATTTATCTAAGTCATGGAACAACTTGGAGGTTCATATAAGTCAATGGATTCGGATTCCAAAGTGAAGAAACATGAAGGATTGGCTAAGAGTTTTCTAGAGATTAAGGACGTTAAGTGGACTAAAGTCAAGAAGAATCAAGCGGATTGAGGAAGCCAAAAGAAGATTCAGAAATGGCTAAGTATGACAATTAATTGTCAAGGACCAATTAGGCCGAATGTGGAGTCAAGGATCTGATGATCCGAAATCTGGAATGGACAAGTTGTCTTAAGTGATTTGTTGTTTCACCGAAGGAAGTGACACTTTAGTGAACAAGTGTTCAAGAGAAATAGTCGAGCTGATGAGCATGAATAATGTCATGATTGAGAACTAGAATTAAAAAGTGGTCCAGGAACTGAGATGGAGATCTCAACGAAGGATGGTCGAGATCACGAGAAACGGGCTAAAACATGGATGGATTACTGAGAGATAATCTAACCGAATCAAAGGATCGGGAAACTGAGATGGACAAGTAAAATCCATGGAAAGGTCTAAGGATAAATGACTAAGGCATGGGTGATGGAATGTGAAGTTAGAGAGAACTTACATTCAGGAGTATGGTTATGTTGAGAATGCTTAGACGGGCTCTAATAATTTCAAAGAGATGGAAAAGCTATTCCGAGAATGGGAATTATAGTTCCATGAAAGGATTTGGAAAGTCTGATAAGTACGATATGACATAAGTGTTATTGTAAGCAAGTTTGGATATAAAGATAAGGGGACAAGTGAATGGTCGAGATGACTAGGCTTGATTGTCGTAGTAGGCTTGTGCGGTTCGAGAGTTGATATTATTGGAACAATAAATTGAAAGTCAGGTGTATTTGCTATATACTAGGTTGGTGATCAAAACTACACGGAAGTACCAGATGCTATATATGATGGGTTGTGGCCAGAGTGACAATGGTAACAGTATGATCAGTTCCTTCCATGAGCGTTTAGATCAGAAAATTCTCTTAAGGCTGTGAAGCTTGCTAAGGCTTGAATGGATTTGGATGACGGTTCAGTGGATTGGGATGATCATGATGATCGATTCTTTTCATGCGAGAGTCTAGATCAGTCTAAGCGCTTATTGCAGTTATGCTTACTAAGACTTAGATGGACTGCAAGAGGACTGCTCGATGACTTGGAATGATTAGGCCTGACAAACGACCGAGTGCCTGATAGACATTATGTATTAAGAAACCAAGTATGTTTGCTAAGGTGTTCATGTATACACATCCTTGAGAACTTCAAGTTTGTCAAGGTGTGACTGTGATGACATGACTTGGAACCATGTGAGTTTTCCAAGGCATGACTGTACTGACGTTTGTGGGGGGCCAAAGAGTCTGCCAAGATGTAACTGTTATCGTGTAGGTGGAACTATTGGAGTTTGCTATCGCGTCCCCATACTAACGTTTACTGTCTGTTCTAAGGTCATTGGAAAGCATATAGTTTACAAGACATATTGTTGCTGTGCTTGGGACTGTCATCCGCGTGTTCCGTTCTGACGTTTGTGTGAATAGTAGAGTTTGCCAAGGCGTATCTGATCATGATGGTGGGAACTAGATTAGTTCGCCATCGCGTGTCTGTATTGAGTTTGTGTGCGAAAACCCTATCTATTGTCTGTGGAAACCATACTTTCCAAGGCATAGACTGTATTGTATTGGAACTCTATGAGTTCATCACTGTGTGTTTCTGATCGCCATGAAAGCGTGGGTGGGAACTAAGTTGAGAGTCCACCATCACGTGACTGTGTGGACGTCTGTCTTTTGTGACTGTTCTGACGTTTGTGGAAACCGTAGATCTTTCCAATATATAATTGTGACTGAGTCAATGGGAAACAAATGAGTTTGTCATTACGAGATTGTGAACGAGAAGGACTGAGAGTCCGAAAGGAAAAATGTGCAAGGGATCAAGTGTAGGATCCGGGGAAAAAAACTCTGTAAGGATCAAGAGTGATTCAGAAGATCAATAAATATCAGTAAGGATCTTAGAGAAGTCTGTAACGATCATAAGTGATCGCTAAAACGGTTAGGATCACAGAGAGATCCATGGAAAATAACTGTAAGGATCAAAGGTGAGAGATCGTGAGTTCATGAGAGGATCAAGTGTCCTAGCATTCAGAGTTGGTCCATTCTAAGGAAATTTCAGATTACGAGAATCACATAGTCAATTCAGGATTGGAATAAGACTGGTTTGGACTAAGTCCTGGAGCGACTAAGATGAAGTCAATGACTGACTGCGATCGGTTAAGGAAATAAGAGTGGAAAAACATAACTAAGGTTGTGAGTTGAGACTTTGGGAATTGAGCTAAACCGGTCAACGCTGTTGGAGTCAAGTGTTCTCACCAACATGTGTTTCCGATCACCAAGAGATTGCTCGAAAATAAGAACAACTATTCTTAGAAAGTTGCTGAACTGAACTCAGTCGGTGAGACTGAATGTGTGGAAAAGAGACAAGAACAAGGAAATCGTTATCTGAGATCGATTCCAAGTGTGATTGTGATCAAGAACTCTAGATTCAATACAAAAAAATTTGGATACAAAAATGGTTAAATGACCGACAGTCTGAGGACTGAACTAAGGCAAGTGGGTGCCGAAAGTCTGGAAATGGTCTAAGGAGATAAACAAGATTCTATTGACCGTTGTAACACCCTCATTCTGAGGACTGAGCTGGAACAGTCCAAGGACGGGTATGCTAGACTGAACGGATGAGACAGTCAGTATTAGACTTGTCGTGTAGGACAGTATTGATCGGATTGAGACAATATTGTTGGGTCCGCACATAGCGTTTTAAACTTGTCGGACAAGAACTGGTCGGATTTCAGACAAGGCAGTTTGAATTGTCATCTGTAATCAGTTACTCAATTCATGGACTAGATGATATACGTTTGGTGGGAATGATTATTGAGCCAACGTATAATGATTGCCTAAGGAAATCGGAGGGAATAATTGTTTGGTGGTTACTGGACTGATGATCATGGGTGATGATAGACAAGCGCATGTCTGGTCCGTCTCACATTCTAGTCTGTTGCAGGTGGAGCACTGATCGCAATGAAGAACTGAGTCGGTAGCGGTTACAAAACAAGGAGACTGAGCGTAGTCTGAGAAGATGGATGCATCGATCGGGTCTGAGTAGTCCGATCACCAAGAGATTACTCAGAAAATAAGAACAATTATGCTGAGTAAGTTGTTGAACTGAACTAAGTCGGTGAGACTGAAAATGTGGCTAAGAGACCGGATCAAGGAAATTGATATCTGAGATTGAGTCCAAGTGTGATTGCGATCAAGAACTTTGGATTCAATACAAAAGGTATGGATACGGAAATGGTCAAATAACTGACAGTTTTAGGACTGAGTTAAGGCAAGTGGGTGCTGGAAGTCTGGAAATGGTCTTAGGAGATAAACAAGTTTTTATTTACCGTTTTATTAGTGGAAGAATTCATTCAAAATGAGAGAGATTTATAAAACCCTCGTTATGAGGACTGAGCTGGAACAGTCCAAGGATGGGTAAGCTAGACTGAAAAGACGAGCCAGTCAGTATTAGACTTGTCGTGAAGGATAATATTGGTCGGATTGAGATAGTAATGTCGGGTCTGGACATAGCGTTTGAACTTGTCAGACAAGAATGGTCGGATTTCAAACAAGGCAGTTTGATCTGTCATTTGTAATCAGTTACTTAGTTCATGGACTAACTGATAGACGTTTTGACGGGAACGATATTGAGCCAAATGTATACTGATTTCCTAAAGAAATCAACAGGAACAATTAACTGGTGGTTACTGAACTGATGAATTGCTGAGCGGTTACTAAACATAGCGGTTACTGAATGCTTAACTGACATGGACAATAGACTATCTAAACCGCTAAGGCTGTTATAGAGAATTTGGCTCGTTAGAATTTTAATAACTGACGGCGAACATTTATGGAACTTTGGGAGTTAAGTAAAACTGCCCAAGACCAGATACTGACTTTTTAAGGGCGCGTGAGCGGTTACAGCAAAGGAAAAGTGCCAACTGCCCTTTTAGTGGGACCTTTTGTAGATAAATAAGGGCATCACATATTTTGAGGAGACTGGCCCAGTTTCTAGACACAAAATCGCATAGAAAAACCAAACTGAAAGGAAGAGATTATCGGATCGGATATAGAGGGAGAGGCAACTGATCATGGGTGATGATTGACAGGTGCATGTGATACGTCCTAGATTCGGACAGGATCACTCAATCGGACTAAGGGGATATGAACTTGCCAAAGGGAGAACTGGTGGAACGAATGGTGACACAAAGGGTTGCGGAAGTCCCAATGATACTACCAGACTTCGATCGTTGCCGGATGTGACGCACCTGTCCAACAAAAGAAGGTTCGAAACTTGGAGATAACCTCACCAAGAAACTAAGAAGTGTTCTAAACAAAGAACAAAGAGATAAACTCATAAAAAAGGGAAAACTCAATGATTTATTTCATGGCTCTTAGGCCCTATTTATAGGATTACAAGTTTTAGAAATCCAAAGAAAATATGCTAAAAACAAGGCCTAGAAGACCGAAAACAAAGACTTGACTACATATATGTGTTGACTGAAAACAAAGACTAGATCTGGTCTTCCACTCAGTTTTGACTTGTCTTGGGACTCTCCTTTGACTGCTTGGTCGAAAATATTCAAAGGAATATATTGTTTACTTCTTGGGCAAAGATGTAACCATAGAAATGTTTGGATCCACATTTCGGCCCAAATGCCAGTCCAAAACAAGCCCTTTCGTCAAGCATGTTTTCCTTAGATTTTATGATATTTTTGGACCATGGACATGAATTATAACCTTGAAGATATTGGCTTGGTTCATCAGAAAGGGAGTTGACCGATTGTATCTTCTCGGGTGGTCGAACCAGCTCGGAAGATCAAACTAGCTCGCTCAGCTCGTTCAGATGAGTGTCAATCCAGCTTAGCTCATCTAGGATAATGTCAGTCAACTCACTTGAGCATTCATTTCATCCAATATAGTGTCAATTAGCTCATCCAGCTCCAAGGCAGTGTCGGTCCAGCTCACCTAAATGTGCACATGTCTGAATTCGCGAGAACTGAAGATCACCTGGTTTGTAAATGGCATAACTCCATCATATGATTTCCTTTTGATCTGATTCTTCTTCAAGGAGCTCCATAATTTAGTTTAGAACATTCTTCAAGTGATTTCATGCGTATAAGCCTCGTGGTTTGGAAGATATGAGCTTAAAAATGAAAATATATCATTATTATTTTCCATGATATCTTCAAGGTTAATTGATCGTTGCTTCCACTTAGTAAATCCTTCCTTTTCCAAGTTAGCTTCTAGCTTGATCATTGGTCTTAGATTGTCGAATGGTTTGGAAAGAACGGCTGAAGGTTGATTAATTCGGTCATTAGGTCGTGGTTCCAATCTTAGGTCATTCCTGGATGCACGCGGGTCGATTCTATACACGGCTTGATCAGATGGGTGAATCTCGGTTTGGCTGAGCTGGGTGACATGATCGCCATCTTGGGCCGTGTCCATGATCCAAGCAGGTCAGTGCTCGAACCGGGGCGCATCATTCCCAACCTCTTCAAAAGGATTTGACCTCAAATCCATTTTACCTGAAACAAAGAAAATGAATCAGACAAAATAAAGAATTTTAAAATCATGTAAAATTCAATGAAGGAAAAATTTGGAGAGAAATTTACTTGGAGTTTTGAACTTATTTCCCTCAAGTATTTCCAGTTCCATGTTCCAAGAACACAAGTGTGGTATCGTCCTCCTCTGCTTTCTTCCATCTAAAACTGATTCTTTATATCCTGCACTTTCAAACAGCTAGAGAAACCACATCAAATCTGCGAAAGAAATAATCAAAGGGTTTCCCTATCCTTAAGACATCAAAAATAGGATCCAAACTCTTAGGATAATCATCAAGCACGTGGGCAAGCATCAAGCAAGTAAAATGATCGCCAAATGTTGGTTTACTAATTTTAAAATCAAGCACAGTTATGAAAATGTTAGGAAAAGAATGAGATAGTGCTAATTTCAAAAATTCTCATCATGAACGAAATCAAAATGATTCTCTGATATAAGTAATTTTGGTTCATGCTCTTTCCTACACCAAATCTTTTTCAAATTACACCTTAATGAGAGCAATTAATGAAAAGGTTTAAGCAAAACGTTTTTCAACCAAGTAAATATGTGTTTTCGCTTAGAAACTCTCGAATTAAAAAACGTTCTCATGAAGAACAGAGACAAGTAACCCATGATCCTTACAGTGCTTTTTGATTTGACAGGAGGTTGACTGAGGAATCATCTTTGGTTCATTTAGAATCACCAGCTCCAACTGTTTTTCTTGTGGTGAACTCTTTGCTGCCTCTTTTGTTGGGGTTTCTTTCAATTCACCAAAATGAAAAGAAGGAAGTAAACACTCAAGCTCCATGGGAACGTTAAAGGTAACTTGATTCATGCTATTACACTTAACAGATTCATCAGCACAAATAAATTTAGAAGTTTTAGAATTACCTCCGGGTGCTTGGCTAAGTGATGAAAACTGTATTGTCTTTGGTCTGGCCGGTTTTGGTGGATGGATCATATCTTCATAATTCCATGGCCATTTCTCCTGGTTGCGGTATTTCTGGAAATCTGAGAGATTCATCTTGAATCCTATGATCGGCTTTGGCTCAGGCCGTTTCTTTCTTGGGCCTGAACCTTCTTTAGAAGTCTGGTACTCGCGGATTGATTGAATGGAGAACCTCCGGTTTGTAAAATTCATAACTCCTTCGTCGTGAAGCTTTGCATGTGATTCCAAGCCTCAGTGAATCCTTGATGATTTGTCCTTCCAATAAAATTAGATTCACGACAAAATACCTTCTGAATGATGAGATATTCGCCTGGATTGGACTGAACCTCTGTCGCTGGCATCTCCAAGGTAGCCGGTTTGGACAACAATGCATCTCCAAATCTCAGGCTGTGGGCATGTTCAACACTCTCATTTCTCAGAGGCAGAAACTGTCTTTCCTGGAAACTCAAAACAGACACTAAAAGACCAGAATCATATGTGCAAGACAAGTACTTGTTCAAATAAAAAATCAAGATCTCTTTTCCAAGAACAAGTAGCACACATTTCAGCCTTCCAAGATGCACATCAAAGTAGACATTATAGACCAGAATGGTGTCAAGGCATTCAACAGTATGAATCATTTCAAACATGCCAATCCTTCTCAAAATCAACACACAAAAGAGTAAGTTCAGATTGAGAATCATTGATCAAAAGTTCAAGGTATTTTTCAAAGAAAGTGTTGTAAACCAAGATATCTTCAATGCTCAAAAAAACACAATTATCATGAAATGATCTCAGACAATGCCAAGTTTTATCAGTTTAAGAACACACAAGATCAGGCTGCAAAACAGAATCACAAAAATCAGTTTCAGTTTCAAGTGATTTCTGTTCCAGCAACTTCTTAATCAAATTTCCGTCCATGGCATAAGAGGATGCAAAAAATCATCAGTGATAAGTGCATGTATAGAAGAACTCAGATCAAATCCATTTCTTTTGAAAAAAACGAATCAAAAGATTTTCTAGCACAAAAATCAGTTTGTTGCAAATCAAGATCAAATGACTTTTCAAGAGGATGAAAACCTTTGTTATGTTCCAAGAAGTTATCAAAGTTCAAAATATTTCCAGAAGTGATGCCATTGACATTTTGAAAACGTGGTTGATCAAGAAGTTCATCAGGTTTAAAAATTTAAAAGAATTAATCATGTTTTCAAAAACAGATTTTGAAACACAAAGTTTTTTCATCTTGTTAAGACCAAAACGAGTCACATAATGAGAACTGATCTTGACAAACATGTCAGGCAGAGAATTAAACAAATCAGAGTTCTCACGGTTCTTTTGAATATCAGGAGACAAGGGGTAGGAGATGTGTCGGGATCAAAGCATAGATGACTCTCCATAGCGATGGATGTGATGCTTGTTGCTTCTTCATCAAAGACTGGATCGTCTTCCTCTTCAAAGATGGAACCTAGACCATCGTCCAAGGTTCTCCTAGTGTCAAGACGTGGTCCTTGATGTGGGTAGTCCAATGCCTCTTCCTCAAAAACCTGTGAAACTAGAACAAGACTACTCGGATAGTCCAGTTCAAAACAGGTTAGTCCATTAGTCTCTTCATTATAAATATCAAACCTAAGATCAGGTTTTGGAGAAAAAATATCACATTCATCCTCACAAATGATCAAACTTTCCATTAGATCTTCATCATATTCATCATAAATGGGTAATGAATCTGAAAATCTTTAGATCTTTAAGGTGGTTTTCAGATTTACCTTTGGGTGTCTCACTGATGAATATTGATGGCTCAGCTTCAGGTGCACGTGTGGAGCTTCTCTTCTTGTGGCTTTTGTTGACGTCCTTGAGTGCTTTCACCACTCCCTCCACAAGGTTGTTACAAAACTCTTGAACTTCAGACTGACTGTAAAGCCTTCTTTGACCAGCTTTATCTCTGGACGTTTTAGACTGTTCCTTGCACCTCTGGTTAGGCTTCTCATGTGGTCTTCTTAGGCTTGGCCTTTCCTGGACAGTAACAAACTCATCAAAAATATTTAAAGAATTTTGTGATGAAAATTTAAAGTAAGCTTGTCGTTGGAAATTCTCTTTGCAACTCTCCTTGAAAAGACCAAACATCTTTTTCCTGAAAATTCTCAACACAAAAGGTTAGCAGATAAAAATCCTCACTCTCTCACATGTTTAATCTCCCCCATTCAAGTGTCTCACTCGGAATTTAGATGTTCACTCAGAGTTTCTTCTCAAAGTTCTAAGAAAGACAATCCAAGTTTTCAATGGGTTATCCTGAGCAAACAAACAAAGAACTGAGATAGGAAGATAAGAAATTTGGATTTGGGAATCTGCTTTAACCTCCTCAAAGGCCGGATTTCTCCTCGGCGACTAAGCTTTCTCTTCCACCACCAAACCACAAATCAAACTTTTCGAAATCTTTGAAACTTTTCTTTTTTTCGATCTTTTCTTTTCTTTTTTTTTTTCTTTTTCTTTTCTTTTTCTTTTCTTTTTTATATAGTGGATGGTAATGAGGGCCCAGATTCAAGATAGAAAGAAAAAGAAGAGTTTGAAGAAATTTAAATGGAAGATGAGAAGATGAAAAGATAGTACCGGTTGAGTGGCTCTGATACCACTTGATACGTCCTAGATTCGGACATGATCACTCAATCGGACTAAGGGGATATGAACTTGCCAAAAGGGATAACTAGTGGAATTAATGGTGACACAAAGGTTGCGGAAGTCCCAATGATACTGCCAGACTTCAATCGTTGTCAGATGTGACGCACCGGTCCAACAAAAGAAGGTTCGAAACTTGGAGATAACCTCACCAAGAAACTAAGAAGTGTTCTAAACAAAGAACAAAGAGGTAAAGTTATAAAAGGGGAAAACTCAATGATTTATTTCGTGGTTCTTAGGCCTTATTTATAGGATTACAAGTTTTAGAAATCCAAAGAAAATATGCTAAAAACAAGGCCTAGAAGACCGAAAACAAAGACTTGACTACATAAATGTGTTGACTGAAACAAAGACTAGATATGGTCTTCCACTCAGTTTTGACTTGTCTTGGGACTCTCCTTTGACTGCTTGGTCAAAAATATTCAAAGGAATATCTTGTTTACTTCTTGGGCAAAGTTGTAAACCATAAATGGTTGGATCCACATTTGGTCCAAATGCAGTCCAAAACAAGCCCATTCGTCAAGCATGTTTTCCTTAGCTTTTCTGATATTTTTGGACCATGGACATGACTTAGAACCTTGAAGATATTGGCTTGGTTCATCAGAAAGGGAGTTGACCGATTGTATCTTCTCGGTGGTCGAACCAGCTCGGAAGATCGAACTAGCTCACTCAGCTCGTTCAGATGAGTGTCAATCCAGCTCAGCTCATCTAGGATAGTGTCAGTCCAACTCACTTTAGTATTCAGCTCGTCCAATATAGTGTCAATTAGCTCATCCAGCTCCAAGGCAGTGTCGGTCCAGCTCACCTGAATGCGCACATGTCTGAATTCGCGAGAACTGAAGATCACCTGGTTTGTAAATGGCATAACTCCCTCATCTGAACTCCGTTTGATCTGACTCTTCTTAAAGGAGCTCAATAATTGAGTTGAAAACATTCTCAAGTGATTTCATGCGTATAAGCCTCGTGTTTTGGAAGATATGAGCCAAACAATGAACATATATCATTACTATTGTCCATGATATCTTCAAGGTTAATTGATCGTTGCTTCCACTTAGTAAATCCTTCCTTTTACAAGTTAGCTTCTAGCTTGACCATTGGTCGAATGGTTCGGAAAGAATGGCTGAAGGTTGATCAATTCGGTCATTAGGTCGTGGTTCCAACCTAAGTCATTCTTGGATGCACGCGGGTCGATTTTGTACACGGCTTGGTCAGATGGGTGAACCTCGGTTTGGCTGAGCTGGTTGACAAGATCTCCATCTTGGGCCGTGTCCATGATCCAAGCAGGTCGGTGCTCGAACCGGGGCGCATCAGCATGTCTGTTCCATGTTGCGTTCTGGTTTGTTGCAGGTGGAGCACTGATCGCAATGAAGAACTGAGTGGGGAGCGGTTACAAAACAAGGAGACTAAGTGTAGTCCACGATGATGGATGCATCAATCGGGTCTGAGTATTCCGATCACCAAAGGTTTACTTGGAAAATAAGAAAAATTATGCTGAGTAAGTTGTTGAACTGAACTGAGTCGGTGAGACTGGATATGTAGTAAAGAGAACGGATCAAGGAAATCAATATCTAAGATCGAGTCAAAGTGTGATTGCGATCAAGAAATTTGGATTCAATACGGAAAAGTCTGGATACGAAAATTATCAAATGACCGACAGTCTAAGGACTGAGTTAAAGAAAGTGGATGTCGGAAGTAAATGGTCTTAGGAGATAAAACAAGGTTCTATTGACATTTGAATTTGAGGATGAGTTTATTCAAAGTGGGGGTGACTTGTACCACCCTCGTTCCAAAGAGTAAGCTGGAACAGTCAAAGGATGGGCAAGCTAGACTGAATAGGACGAGCTAGTCAATATTAGACTTGTCACCTAGGACAATTTTGGTCGGATTAAGATAATATTGTTAGGTCAGACATAGTGTTTGAACTCGTCGGACAAGAGTGGTCAGATTTCAGACAAGGCAATTGGACTTGTCATTTGATATCAGTTACTCAGTTCATGGACTAACTAATATATAGTTGATATCATGTGCATTTAGCCTGTTTTAAACTCTCATTCTTGTATATTTTGATCATTTAAGTTAGTACTTAAGCATTCCTAGGTTTCATATGCATGCATAAGTCCTTATCAGGTGATGGAGTATCTTTGGAGTTCTTGGAGGTGTTTGGGAGCATTCAGGTTCAGAAAGAAGTGGAAAATGATCTTTAAACGAGTAAGGGGAGCATAGCGGGTATCGGAAGCGAGGTAGAGCACCCGCTCTGAAGGCAAAACGTGGAGCGGGCATCGGCAGCAACCTAAAGCAACCGCTCGGCGTTCCAACACTCTCGACCAAAGCCGGAGCGGGCACTGGGAGCTGGTTGGAGCAACCTCTTGGCGTGCCAATACTATCGACCAAAGCCAGAGCGGGCACTGGGAGCGGTTGGTGCAACCCGCTCGGCGTTCGAGTGATGAACCAACACTTTGGCGCAACCAGCTGGAGCGACAAAAGACTCATGCGGTGAGGTTAGAGCAGGTATCTAAGCGAGGCAAGGGACCGCCGCAAGTTAGGATGATTTGGGCATCGATCGGAGCGATCTTATGGAGCGGGTGAGGTTACCCACTTTGACCTGGAGTGGGTAATCGGAGTTCATGTTTTGTTGGACCCTTTTTGGTTTGTTAACTAGGCCTACTAGGTTTAGGGGAGTGATATAAATACTCTTAAAAACATAATCTGAGGATAATCGGGTTTTTGGTCTCTAAACACACACATACCCCTTTTGGTGAAAGATTCAACTTTAGTTTTCTTTTGATCTACTTGCGTTGTGTTTATTGATTATTCTGGGTCATTAAGCATCATTAACTTTGAATAATCTATGGTTTTGAAGTTTATCATGTCTATTAGTGAGTAGTTAACTTAAGAATTCATGGGTTAGGATGATCTAGGGTGATTAAGTAATGATTTAGGATCTTTAGTTTTAGATCATTCATGTTCTAGGCTTATCTCTTATTTTTAATGCTAGATTAGACTTGATAACTTTGATCTAGATACTTAGACATTTCATGCCCGAAAGGTGTTTGATGAAGTGTCAGAACCAAAGTGAGAATTCTCTTTGCTTACTTAACCAATGACAATTGATGATAGGGAAACTTAGATAGTTAATAGACTTGTTCTTAATGATTGCTTGATTAAACTAAGCCTAAGACATTTGATGTTTAGTAATTGATAGCAAATAAACTTTTATCTTGACAAAGAATTAGTTTAATAGCTATGTCTAGACTTGTAGGACTTGACTGCTTGTTTATGTTAACATCCTAGGTTAGATCTTAGTCACTCAAAATTAATACCCCTTTCCCATTGGTTCCTTTATTCTCAATTGATTAAAAGCTTTAGTTATTGTCCTTGCTTGTTTTTGTTACTTCTATTCACAAACAAAACTTATTGCACTTAGATTAAGCTCATAATTGTATTCTCATTGTATCTTGGTCACTTAAAATTTGATTGACACCCATCCATATTATTGCTTCCTTGATGGATACTCAGGTTTCTTCCAAATACACATACATCCCAATGATCAGGAAAACACTACATTCGCATGCCCCTATGGTACCTTTGTTTATCAAAAGATGTCATTTGGGCTATGTTAATGCACCAGCAACTTTCCAAAGAGCAAGGATGTCTATATTTTCTGATCTTATTGAGGATGTTGTGGAGGTCTTTATGGATGATTTCTCTATGTATGAATCTTCCTTTGATGCGTGTTTGTCTAATTTGTGCAGAGTTTTGCAAAGATGGAGAGGCAAACCTTGTGCGTAATTGGAAAAGTGTCACTTCATGGTCGAGGAGGGGATTGTATTGGGCCATAAGATCTCAGAAAGAGGGATTGAAGTGGACAAAGAGAAGATTTATGTGATGTTTGGGTTAGCTTCACCAAGATCAGTGAAGGACATCAAAAACTTCTTGGGCCATGGTGGGTTCTATAGGAGTTTCATCAAGGACTTTTCTAAGATATTTAGACCATTGACAAAACTGCTATGCAAATAGGTTGTCTTTAACTTTGATGAGGAGTGTCTTGAAGCCTTCAAGAATCTGAAGAGTGAACTTATTAGTGCTCCCATTGTTCAGCCACCAGATTGAGATATACCCTTTGAGATCATGTGTAATGCTAGTGATTATGTTGTCGGAGCAGTCCTAGGGCAAAATAAAGACAAGAGGACCCATGCATTTACTATGCAAGTAGGACTCTTAATGATGCTCAAATGAAGTAAGCCGTAACTGAGAAAGAGCTTCTTGCTATAGTGTTTGCCTTGGAGAAGTTTTGAAGCTACTTGGTAGGCTACAAGGTGATTGAATACACTGATCATGCTGCACTTAGACACTTTTTGGCAAAGAAAGATGCTAAGCCAAGGTTGTTCATGTGGATTCTGTTGTTACAAGAGTTTGATCTTGAGATAAAGGATAAAACTGGAGTTGAAAATGGGGTATCTGATCATTTTTTCTCGGATGAGAGTTTATTGTGGTATTCCACATCGATGAAGGTCTTCCAGAATAACATATTATGGCCATCAGTGCAGTTATGAAGCTTTTTGAGACTGGGAGGAAACTTGAAGAAGTTAAGGCAACTGAAGAGAAGGAACCATGGTATGCAGATTTGGTAAACTACTTAGCTTGGTGAAAAGAGACTTTGGGACTTGAGGGTTATGCTAAGAAGAAGTTCTACAAAGATGTGAAGAGGTACTATTGGGATGAACTTTATCTCTACAAACTTTTTAAGGATCAACTCTATAGAAGAGTAGTAACTGAAGAAGAGATTGAAGGGATCCTTGCACATTGTCATGGATCATCTTATGGAGGTCACTTTGCCACCTTCAAGACTTTTTATAAGGCTCTACAAGATGGATTTTGGTGGTCACACATGTTCAAGGACACACAAGACTTTGTCTCAAGTTGTGATTCATGCCAGAGAAGAGGAAATATTACCAAGAGGAATGAGATGCCTCAAAACCTTATCCTAGAAGTTGAAGTGTTTGATGTATGGGGTATTGATTTCATGGGAACATTCTAATCCTCTTTTCAAAACACATAGATCCTTGTGGCTGTTAACTATGTGTCGAAGTGGGTAGAAGCTATGGCAAGTCTAACCAATGATGCCAAGGTGGTTCTCAAGATGTTCAAGAGCATCATCTTTCCAAGATTTGGAGTTCCCAGAGTAGTGATCAGTGATGGAGGCTCCCATTTCGTCAACAAACTGTTTGAGAATCTTCTTAAGAAAATGGTGTGAAACACAAGGTGGCAACTCCTTACCATCCTTAGACAAGTGGAGAAGTAGAGATCTCCAACATAGAGAGAAAATCCATCCTAGAGAAGACAATGGGTACACAAGGAAGGACTGGTCTATCAAGCTTGATGATGCACTATGGTCTATAGGACAGCGTATAAAACTCCTTTCAGAACCACACCTTTCAACCTTGTCAATGGGAAAGCTTGTCACCTCCCATTGGAACTTGAATAAAAGGTTTTGTGGGCTGTTAAGCTTCTCAATTTTGACATCAAGACAGCCCAAGAGAATAGGCTGATTCAGCTGAGTGAACTTGATGAGATACGCATTGATGCCTATGACAGCTCAACCATCTACAAAGAAAGAACCAAAGCTCTTCATGATAAGAAGATTTTGAAGAGAGAGAGTTCAGTGCTAGAGACAAGGTGTTGCTCTACAATTCTCAGTTGAAGCTGTTTCCCGGGAAGCTCAAGTCAAGATGGTCAAGTCCATTCAATGTCAAGGAAGTGAATCCTTATGGAGCACTTTTGTTGTGGAGCAACGATGGAAGGGACTTTACAGTCAATGGACAAAGGGTTAAGCTCTACTTGGGGACTGCAAAAGGGGGAAGAAGGAATCTCGGTTCCACTCTCATATCCTAACCCTGCTTAGTCCACAAAGGAAGGAAGTCAAGCTAGAAACTTAAAACAAGCTCACTTGGGAGGAAATCTCATGTTTATCTTTGTACATATTTCTTTAAATTTTCTTTTTGGGACTTTTTGATTTGTGTTCTGAGCTGTTTCACGTTGAGTTTACCATTAACCCCCAACGGATTGCTAGAATGATGTCAGCAGGTCGCTCCAGTCACACAAGGACCAGCGCGGGTCAGTAGAGCGGGACTAGGTACCGCTCCAGATTTCTGAGTCCAAAGCAGGTAGATGGCACAGGACAAGAAGTCACTTGCTGATTCTTCGACTAAGAGCGAGTACAGAGCGGGTAGATGGAGAGGATGAGGTACCCGCTCGATAAATCAAGGTAGTTTGGGACCACATAAACGCCACGGGTGGTGCAAACCACTCACAGTTCATGAAGTTCTGGAGGGGGTGCTCGCAGCGGGTGATGCAACCCGCTCGCACTTCATGAAGGTTGAGAGCGGTCCATCATCGTGGGTCGCTCACCCCGCTCGCTTGCGATCGCCCCTGGAGCACCCACTCTGTCACCTTGCAGCTGGCCCAGGTAAGTCCCTTTATTCCCTATGCGTGGACCCCACTCTATTTACCCTTGAAACCAACCCCACTCCCCTCTTTCTCTCTCGTTTCCACCCCCCCCCCCCCCCTCTCTCTCCTTCACAAAGATCAAACCTTTCACACTCTATGAACACCCAACATCAATCACTCACTCAAATCTTCACCAAATCAACTCATTCTTCTTCCCAATTCCATAACTTCTATCCCTTTTGTTTATTTCCTAGTTTCTATTAAATTCCAAGCAAGGTATGAAATTTTAAATTTCAAAATTCTTAGGTTCAAGAACCCTAGAAATTGAAACTTGATTTCAATCATCTTTCTTGCTTGATTCATGTGTTTTACATTAGGGAAAGTTTGTATATCATGATTGGTTTCTCAATTGGTGGTAGATTTGAGTGGAATTTGAGTTTTGGAAATTAGAGTTTTTGAGATTTGGGAGTTTTCGAAAATTGTTCTTCTTTGTGTCTAAAATGGTCTTGGCTTGATCAATTGGATATATTAGAACTTGCATGTAGAGTCTTCTCAATTTGGAACTCATTTGATACATGAATTTTGCTTAATTGTCATTTTCATGCACTATAACATTGATAAATTGATTATTTGGCTGGTATTACCTTGCTGAGTGCTTAGTATTACCCTTTGTTCTTGGAAGTTAATTCTTTAAAGCCATGCCCATTTGTTAACAAAACTCTACCAAGATTTCCCATCTTGCAGGTATCATGGGTCACAAGAACAAGAAAAAATTGAGGCAGAAAATCAATAAGCCACACAAAGAGAGACAGCTCTGTGTGGAAAGACTCTACCTACTGAACCAATTTTTCCAAGAGCTGATAAAACATCCAGGCAGCAAGCTATGGCTGTGCAAAATGCAAAGGAGAAGAAAGCAGGAAATAGTGTAGGATCTTCTGCAAGGCATGGAGGTACTAATGGTGATGAGGGAGAGTCATCTCCTCTCAAGAGGGCTAGAGTGTCTACTTCCAAGGAAAAGGAGGTGGGTGTTGATCGGGATCGAAGCATTAAGCCAACTGCCTCCCAGCTCTATGATCACTTATTGAATGGTGTCTCTTGGCTACCCACAATATTTTTGGACACTAAAATGATGAAGGCGCTAGAGATTTATCAGGATGTTAAGACCCTATTGAAGGTCATGAACATGCCAAGTTTCTATTCTATGGCCTATCCCACCTACACCAAGGTCTCTTGCCAATTCTTAGCCTCACTAGATGCAACCTTCCATTTTGATTCCAAGCATGTGAGACTGGGAAGGATCAGATTCAACGTCAATGGAAAGACTCAATACATGACCTTCATGAACATAGGGGAAGTGCTAGGACTTCAGGATATGGAAGAATTCACTCTCCCTGGGATCAGGGATGTCCCCAAGATGGTTTGGAAGATGCTAACAGGGAACAAGCATGTAACTGGCCATGATAAGAACTCAGCAATAAGGCATCCGGCAGTGCGTTATCTTCACATGATCCTTGTGCACCCGCTTTACCCAAGAAAAGAACCTGGCACAATCAATTAAGAGGAACTGATGCTTGCTTTCCAAGCTCTAAGGGTCTATACAACACCTGATCAGTTTTCCCTCCCAAGCACGAATGTTTATGGTGATTTTGGCATGGTTGGATTCTTCTTTAGGCGCCTCATCCATTACATCGACTAGGTGTGGACAACAACTAATCCAACTCCTCAAATAGGAATTGGTTGTGCTTACTCCCCTGCTCATAGCTCGGGAAATCAACTTCGGGAATGATGCAAAAAAGTCTATTATTCATTGATAGCCCTTATCTTTGAACTGCCACCTACCTACACGGGAGGTATGAGGGTGATATTGTTTATTCATACTAGCTGCATGGGAGACCAGTGGAGTTTTTTCTCCCAAATATATAGCTCACCAGCCTGAATAACCCAGGAATCATTAGCTTCGACATAGCCCAGGAGGAATTTCTCGGACCTCATGTCCCCTTGGACCCCATATCCCAACCTAAGAGGAAGAGAGCTGGTGTGAGAGCTGATGACCCATCTGAGGATTATATTGCTCCAATCTATGCCCCCCCCCCCTTGCTACCACTTTGAGCAGTACACTGGAGCCATTCCTCACGGTCCTCTTTGTGATACCCACGATCATATTGTCAGGCTGCAGCATTGGAACAAGGCTCAGGAAAATGCATTCTTCAAGTTCAAGACAAAATACAAGGAGCTTAAGAAGACAATGAAGAACCAGGCAAAGGCCTTTACTCAGTTTATGAAGAAGGTGGTTGATCTATTGGTCAAAGGAGGAGTTGCAGTGTGCAGTTTTTGAAGATTTCATAGTGAGAGACACCTCAGCACCCCAACTTCAACCCTATGATCCAGCTGAAAACCCTTCCTTGTCACTAGGGCTCTCCACTCTCAACTGCCCAACTCGAGCACCTAAGAAGAAACCTTCTTGCTCCCCGATCTAATTCAGGAAACATCTCCCCTTCCTTTGGTTCTTCAGATGATGGAGATGATGACGAGATCGTAAGTTCTCCACAGGGCTACTACACCACCTTCCCCTATAAACCATGGAATGAAGCCTCCAGCTTCAATCCCGGCTACTAAAAGGTACTCCTTCACATTCTCATTGTACATATCATTCCTTAGTTTTGTTTATCTTTATTTTTTGTATCTCCCTTTTCCTTGGACACACAGAAACTGTATAATTCAAGTTTGGGGGAGGTACCAAGTCGCTAATGTTTCTTTTGATCTATACCTCTGAGTCTTGCATTGTGCAATCCCTATCTACATAGAAAAACCAAAAAAAAAAAAAACATTTTAGTTGCATCATTTGCATATCTAGGATTGTGTCTAGAGAATATAGATTGCATTCATGCATTAGGAGATAAACTTGTAAAAAACTCATACAAAAAAATCAATGTGACACCCTTCTCAATCATGGTAAGTAGCCTGAGCGTTATCTTGACAACTTGTAGACTTTGAGCCTTGAAAACTCCTCTTGAAACTTGTTGGATTGATGAAGCTTGCTTGTTCTTGCAACCAACTCCCAAAATGAACTAGGGCTTAATGAACTTAATTTTTCTTGCACATGGGCACTTGCATACTTAGTCATGGGATCTCATACACATTTGGGTTATCTTATTCCACTCATTACTCTAATGTTAACCCAAATGGCACTCCCATACCCATCAACCCTTACCATTCTTTGAGACCATCATTGATTTGCTTGAGTGAGACCTCTTATTGATAGCTTGTCATGTGCAAAATCTCGAGAGTATTGGGAGCGATATAGTTTGTTCTCATCTTTTGCTAGCATTAGAACCTCATTTGAGCTAGCATTTAGGATGGTGGTTGGGTTTGCGTTCTTTAAAGTTTAAGGTTTTGGGTTTGGGGAAAGAGAAAGGTGAAAGGAAT
Source organism: Moricandia arvensis (assembly GCA_905132765.1). Lineage (NCBI taxonomy): Eukaryota > Viridiplantae > Streptophyta > Magnoliopsida > Brassicales > Brassicaceae > Moricandia > Moricandia arvensis. The sequence goes on along the minus strand of CAJHQP010005211.1, from coordinate 7,210 downwards.
GAACAAAAAGAGTGCTATAAGAAAAGAAACCCCTAGGGACAAAAGAAAACAAGAAAAGAAAAGTTATATATGTGTCAAATAGAATCCCCAAAGGAAAAGAAAGAAACAATAAGAAGTGGGGGAAGAAAAAAAAAAGGAGTTAAAGCTAAGTATTATTAAAGATGAAAGGTCCTTAGTTGGTTAAGTCAAAGAAAAAGAAAGGGTGTTCATTGGGTGAGGATGAAATTGGTGTTATCTTTGGGTTTTGGGATGAAGAAGAAGAAGGGTAGAACTTGGCACCACTTAGGAAAGGGTATTATGGTGAGAATCAATCTATGTATGCATGAGTTGCTCCATATCTTATATAAATTTTGCATAATGATCAAGCTCCTATTTTGAGTGATTGCCACATTAAAAAGATGTATTGGAAACCTTTTCTTCTTTCACATTAGACCATTTTCACTCACCAAACCAAATGATTGAGATCAAGCCCTCATTTGCAAGAATTCACCTTATATGCTTGTTTGAAAGAATGTGAGAGTTGATTGATTGGCCTGTTTGTGAAATCTAGATGATAGGTGTAAAATATCTAGGAGTTGAGATAGTCCTAGAGAAGTTAGAGTTTGATATGATGTTGCTTTTGCTATTTGGTTGGATTTGTAAGGATGCTTTTTTGAAGAGTATCTTTTGGTTTTAATTTCCCCGTCTGTTCATCTCTTCCTCTCTTTGCACTCGAAAGTTTACTTGGGGAAATGTAAAGGACAAGTTTGGGAGAGTTGGTTATCATGTGCATTTAGCCTACTTTAAACTCTTATTCTTGTATATTTTGATCATTTAAGTTAGTACTTAGGCATTCCTAGGTTTCATATGCATGCATAAGTCCTTATTAGGTGATGGAGTATCCTTCGGAGTTCTTGGAGGTGTTTGGGACCATTCAGGTTCAAAATAAGTGGAAAATGATCTTTAGACGAGTAAAGGGGAGCATAGCGAGTATCGGGAGTGAGGTAGAGCACCCGCTCTGAAGGCAAAACGTGGAGCGGGCATCGGCAGCAACCTAGAGAAACCACTTGGCATTCCAAGACTATCGACCAAAGCTAGAGCTGGCACTGGGGAGCGGGTTGGAGCAACCGCTCTGGCTTTCCAAGACTATCGACCAAATTTAGAGCAGGCGCTGGGAGCGGGTTGGAGCACCCGCTCGGCGTTCGAGTGATGAACCAAGCCTCTGGCCCGACCAGTACAAAACTCCTGCGGTGAGATTAGAGCGGGTATCTGGATCGAGGTAAGGCGACCGCTCGCAAGTTAGGACGATTTGGGCATCGATTAGAGCAATCTTAGGGAGCGGGTGAGGTTACCCGCTTTGACCTGGAGCGGGTAATCAGAGCGATCCATCACACCTGCGCTGGAGTTTTTACCTAAACGAATTTCAAATTTGTTGGGATCTTTTTGGTTCGTTAACTGGGCTTACTAGGTTTAGGAGAGTGATATAAATACTCTTAATGACCTAATCTGAGGATAATCTGATTTTTGGTCTGTAAACACATACTTCTTTTGGTGAAAGATTCAATCTTTAGTTTTCTTTTGATCTTCTTGCTTTGTGTTTATTGATTATTCTGGGTCACTAAGCATGATTAACTTTGAATCATCTATGGTTTTGAAGTTCATCATGTCTATTAGTGAGTATTTACCTTTAGAATTCATGGGTTAGGGTGATCTAGGGTGATTAAGTGATGATTTAGGATGCTTAGTGTTAGATCATTCATGTTCTAGGGTTATATCTTGTTCTTAATGCTAGATTAGACTTTATCACTTTGATCTAGATACTTAGACATTCCATGCCCGAAAGGTGTTTGATGAAATGTTAGAACCAAAGTGATAATGCTCTTTGCTTGCTTAACCAATGACAATTGATATTAGGAAAGCTTAGACACTTAATAGACATGTTCTCAATGATTGTTTGATTAAACTAAACCAAAGACATTTTATGTTTGGTAATTGATAGAAAATAAACTTTTATCTTGACAAATAATTAGTTTAATGGTTGTGTGTAGACTTGTAGGACTTGATTGCTTGTTTATGTTAACATCCTTTGTTAGATCTTAGTACTCAAAATCAATACCCTTTCCCATGAGTTCCTTTATTCTCAACTGATAAAAAGCTTTAGTTATTGCCCTTGCTTGTTCTTGTTACTTCTATTCACACAACAAAACTGATTGCCCTTAGATTAAGTTCATACTTGTATTCTCATTGCATCATGGTCACTGATAAGATCCTAGGATACTCTCTGGAACAAATGGGATAGATCCTTGCATAAACGAATCAGAGACTCAAGTTTATCAAGGTTTGTGGATCGAATGGTGACACAAGAGGGATGGATGATCTCTTGATACTCCTAGGCGACTGATCTGGATATGACACACCAAATAAGAAGCCCTTAAATCTGGATATTACACACCAAAAACCTTAAGCAATCTCGACAGAGAAGTAAGGAAGAAGAGACAAGTTTTTGACTGAAAATTGGATGGTTTATTACTCAATTTCGTCCAGCATATAAAGGGAGAAGGCTGTACATGCACAGCATCTCGAAAACATAAGAAAAGAAGGCCAAGAGGCTCCTCTCGAAAATACAAGAGACAACATGAAAAACATAGGATAAAACATAACATAAGGTCGGTCCAAGGTGTAACTGAGATGCATCATCTAGGGAATGTGAGAAGTAGTCTTGTGGCCTCGTTAAAAACCTCCATCCGTAAAACCCATTGGGACAAAACTAAAGTGAGGAAAAGAGTACACACAATCCTACTTGCCTAGATGATGATCAGCTTGAAGGTGGAATGGATTGAATGATGGCTAAGGTGTCTAGGATGATCAAGCTTCGAGCAAGACCAATATATTCTTCTTATTTCAATGAATTCTTCAATGTTGCATCCTCAGCTACAAGCTCTTCAGGTTCAGGTTCATGCTTCCATTCCTTGTTTTTTTCCATGATCACATCATCAGGTTCATGCTTCCATTCCTTGGTGCTTTCCATGATCACATCATTCTCTCCCTCTGCAAAAAAAGATTTGTCCTCAAATCTGTTTTACCTGTAATAGAGGGGACCAAGTCAGTAACATCAAAGTTTAAAATCAGATTACACTTACCTTGCAGGCCTCTTTGATAGGCATTGTTGCTGACTGGTTCGGATATGTAGAAGACATTGATCCATTTAGTTCCTGATTCATTACTCAAACTCGATTTTGGCTTGTGTGCTACAACTGGTGGTGCTTCTTTGATGAGGATGAATCCAGTGACGTCTTGGTGCTTATCCTGATCCAAATCAGGTGGCTTGAACCTCTTATCTTCCTCACACTTGTTGTTTCTTCTTGTATGCTTCAAAGCTTCATCATAATCTGCACATGGCTCTTTTGACAAAAACAAGTGCATCATATCTTTGTAATCAATAAAAGAACTCTTGAAAACATGATCACTTACCTTAGCATGCTCACCTGGTCGCCATATATAGGATTGAGATGTTCTAAACTCAGATAATTCAGAATAAAGTAAGTGTAGGTGTACCTGAGTTGTAGAATCAGTAACTTGTAATTCTGAATTGATTTCAGCCTCGAACTGATTTCTTGTTTATGTAGGAAGGACTACGAATGTGGGACAGTTTGATTCATAGCTTATATCCTTCTTTTTGAAAAGTGTAGATCTCAAAACACTTTTTTCCTGTACCAACAACAAGCAAATCAGGTTTCATGTTCTTCTTTGACTTTAGATAGTTACCTCGGGTTGGTTTCTTTGGAGATTGTTGTAGACTAAGTTGATCTGGTGGTTTCTCTTTGATTTGAGAAGAAAACATGAGTTCTTCTCCTGCTCCAGTAATCACTTCACCATTGACTCTAGTAAATTCTTCATCTCCAATTACATTTTGATAATCGTTGCAATGGTACTGAAGTTGTTGCATATCTGGTGGCTTCCATATCTTGACATGGTCGAGAAGCAAGTCTTTTTGATGAACTTCCAACTTCTTATGACCCCAGCTTGTTCCAGCATGAGCAAACAGAGAACTCTCCAAGGATGATAATCTTTTGGACATATGCTCCAGGTCTCCACGAGTAGGTCTGTAACCTTCCAGCACAAATCAGATATAGGTTTCTCATGGAATTGATCCAAACCGACATGTTTTGCAATACTAGCAATATCTTGATGATCAGGTGGCCATTTTCTGCGGTCTGGTTTGTTGGATCCGTGACTGACTTGTCTTCATTCTCAATTTGGTTTCATAGTGAAACTCTTTAGGAGCTGAGACGTGCAACACCTTTTCTCCAGAGAATATAAGATTTCCAAAATCAATTGTTTTTGCTGCTGCTTTCTTCTTAATCAATATGAGCTTGTTCCTGTGATTCCACAACTCTCCTCCAGGTTCAAATAAGTGCTCTTGCAGATCATAAGACAAAGATTCATGAGCTGCTTCTGACTTCAAGTTTTTCTGTTGTTCTCCTTGTGTCGTACTCTCTGGTTCTTCCTTTGATGAGTCTTCTTTTGCAACCTGTGTCAAAGATACAAGGCTACTCGGTTGCGCCGGTTCAAGACATGGTAGTTCATCACAAGCTTGTGTATTTTCAAGCCAAATCAGAATGAAAAGAGTGATGAGAACATTCATAATTTCTCAGCAGCTGTGTTTCTTGATGGTCTTTCAACCATGGTGAACATTCCGAGACTTCTTTCTGCTCATAGGTGATGTTCCCACGTTCTTCCTAAAGCTCTTTAGGTACCTCAGTTGCTACCTGATCCTTTTCAAGGCTAGAAGAAATATTAGCACAATAATCTGAAATAGCAGTCTTGATATTACCTTGGGTTTCTTGGCTAAGGAGTAAAAGTGGTTCTTGATGTTGTGGGTTTAGTGAATGGACGTGTTGTGTTGGTCCTCTTGAGTGGTCTCCCCACGTCCATGATCAACTGAGACAGCTCCTTGTCAATGCTGCTGATTTCTTTCTCATAATCAGCCATATTGGTTTCTTCTTTTCTTGTTCTTTTCTGCTTTTGAAACTTCTTTGTAGTACTGTCTTGGAACATATTCTCTACGCATCAAAGAGCTCAGCTTAAGCCATGTTTCTACTGGTTCTTTTCCATCAAGTCTTATGGACTTTCTCAATTTATTCCACCAGCTTGAAGCATAACCATAAAACTCAGCAGTAGCCATTTGAACCTTCTTCCTTTCAGCATAGTGTTGATAGTTAAAAATCAACTCCATCTTCTCTTCCCACTCCACATATGCAGCAGGATCAGCGTCACCATAGAAAGGAGGGATTTTCAGCTTTTGATCAGCAAATTTTTCTCTGCTATTGCCTTTGCCTTCATGCTCCCGTCTCTGTCTCCTATCACTGCTTCTAGACTCCAGACTGAGACCAGTAGCTTGTTGAAGTTCTTGTCTAAACTCCTGTCGAAATTTATCAAGGCTGGCTTCCATCTCTTGCTGCAGCTGGGCATTCATAGCCTTGAGTAACAGATTTTTATCCTTAGTGAGTTCTCCTTTATGATCTCCTGCCATGGTACCTGAGAAACAAAAGAAAAGAGAACCAGTAACAAGTTCTAGATAAACAAAACACACAATAAAAAAAATAAGCTTAAGATCAACCTAGTTTCAGGAACAGAAAACAATCAGATTTAATTTTTGAAATTAGACTCAAGCAAACAACAAAACAGAAGTTAAACACTTGAAACAGAGAGAGCTTGGTACTTGAAATTTCGAATCCAGATCAAGTGAACAACAACAGAACGGATACAGAACAGAATCAAAACAGATTCAAAGCAGAAACAAACTCAGAAACAGAACATATCAGTTTTAAACTTGTCACAGAACAAGCAGATTTCGAATTCAGCTTCAGTTTCTATCCTAGAATCAATAGGTTTAATCAAAACAGAGTAGATTATCACACACACAAATCGATTTCTCAGAAACAGAATCAGAAACCTACAAACAGATGATTCGAAAACTTAATCTGAAAGTATGTGAAGAGTTTAAACACAGAAACAAGATTAGAAGATCCTAATCTTTCAGATTTCGACAGCCACAACACAGATCTATTCAGTTCTTAGCATGAATATGAAGAGACAAATCGAAAATCAGAGAGAAAGATGAACACTTCCCTTCCAGAGTTGCTCTGATACCACTTGATAAGATCCTAGGATGCTCTCTGGAACAAATGGGATAGATCCTTGCATAAACGAATCAGAGACTCAAGTTTATCAAGGTTTGTGGATCGAATGGTGACACAAGAGGGATGGATGATCTCTTGATACTCCTAGGCGACTGATCTGGATATGACACACCAAATAGAAGCCCTTAAATCTGGAAATTACATACCAGAACCTTAAGCAAATCTCGACAGAGAAGTAAGGAAGAAGAGACAAGTTTTTGACTGAAAATTGGATGGTTTATTACTCAGTTTCGTCCAGCATATAAAGGGAGAAGGCTGTACATGCACAGCATCTCTAAAACATAAGAAAAGAAGGCCAAGAGGCTCCTCTCGAAAATACATAGAGACAACATGAAAAACATAGGATAAAACATAACATAAGGTCGGTCCAAGTGTAACCGAGATGCATCATCTAGGGAATGTGAGAAGTAGTCTTGTGGCCTCGTTAAAAACCTCCTTTCGTAAAACCCATTGGGACAAAACCAAAGTGAGGAAAAGAGTACACACAATCCTACTTGCCTAGATGATGATCAGCTTGAAGGTGGAATGGATTGAATGATGGCTAAGGTGTCTTGGATGATCAAGCTTCGAGCAAGACCAATGTATTCTTCTTGTTTCAATGAATTCTTCAATGTTGCATCCTCAGCTACAAGCTCTTCAGGTTCAGGTTCATGCTTCCATTCCTTGGTTTTCTCCATGATCACATCATCAGGTTCATGCTTCCATTCCTTGGTGCTTTCCATGATCACTTCAGTCACCTAGAATTGGATTAACACTCATATATACTACTTGATTAGGATAGAGTAAAATCTTTTATAAGTTTTGGTAGGGACGAGTACTGAGCCAATCATATATTGATTGCCTGAGGAAATAGGCGGGAATAATTATCCGGCGGTTATTGGAGTGATGAATTGTTGAGCGGTTACGAGAGCGGTTACCAAGCAGTTTCTAGAGCGCTTACTAGATGCTTAACCGACATGGACAGTTGAGTCCTTGAACTGCTAAGGCGGTTATATTCAATATCTGACTCATAACATTGTGGATCTGTC
>CAJHQP010005210.1:0-47980 GCA_905132765.1 Moricandia arvensis | reverse complement strand
ATCAGCAAAACGCTCAATGGTGCCATTGGTACGCTTATCCAAAGCTAACCACCAATTGTGAGCATCACCTTCCAAGAAGTGAACCGCAGTGTCCTTCTTATAATCCTCCGGGCTTCGGGTTGAGCTAAAGTTTCGAACCAAATGGCTACTCCACTCATCTGCCTCCAAGGGATCCACACTTCCAGCAAAGTGTTTGTCTCTAGGCGTGATATGTGCTCCAATAGCTCAAGTAATCCACCTCTTAGCTGATCTAGTTGATGGGTCCAGCTCAACACCTCTGCCACAGGTGCAACTTGACCAATAGCCACTTGGGGGTACTACTGAGCTTAGGTGGCTTGTCCCACTGAAGAGTTCACCATCAGTGTGATCACATGGGTGATTTCCAGCATTTGGGTTCTCATCAGCTTGAGCTCATCCCACACTTCCTTTATGGAAGGTTCGACTACCTTGTCAACGGCCTATTCCTCCACCAGTTGCCACATTGCTCGGTCCAGCTCGGTCTCAGCACAGGAAGACTTCCACTTCCTCATCCTGGTCCACCTCCATCTGCCTTTCAGATTCCCCCAGCTGTTATCCAGCTCTATTCAGCTGTGCACCCAGCTGAACCTCAACAGGATTGAGCTGGTTCTCCAGCATTTCAGCTGCATTGACCTCAATCTCCAGCTAAGCAGCTAACTCCTCTTGAGGATCAGCTCCCAAGCATTCCCAGGACCGGATGCCTCAGCTGCATCCTTGCATTTTCGGGTCGTCTTGCCCTTCTTGCCACCCTTGGGTGTAACCCAAGTAGTAAAAGACAATAATATAAAACCGTAACCAAACCCTAAGACTTAAGCAATCAATCAGACCTTACCATGAGATCCAGCCGATGTGTGGTGACTGCCCCATAACCAAAGTTATCTAGAATCAACTCCGCTCTGATACCAATTTGTAAGACCCGATCCTGGCTCATTAGCCCCAATTGGATCCACAACCTTACTTACTCAAAATTAGTTTGTTCTATTTCAATTTTATCGGATGTATTTTAGCTAACTCATTTTCAATCATATGAGGTTCATCAAATCGATTCATACAACTCAATAAACATCTAGATAAGATAGAAAGAAATAGTCATTGTATAAATATAAACTTGAGATTCAATACATAAGTTGAGTTTGCAACATAGGCTATCATAAGTTCATTCCTCATCTGATTAACCCAGACACCACACATCTTCACTCAGCTGGAATCTTCATGGTTCCTTAGCCTTACCACGATCCATGTCAGGTCCTGAAACCATACACATCGCAACACAAGCATGTAAGTACAAACCGATATCATAACAACATATCTAATCATTGCATGGTTCGGTTCACCTATCCAAGATCCAAAAACTAACCACCAATATCATACTCAGATTACCATCTAGACAATCGATATTACTTAACCAACACAAGGGAACCGGTTCTATGGTGATCTAAGCCCTCGTTGCCAACCATCCAAAGGACCACCCATGTTACTGGCCCAAAATCGACCCCTTCCAAACATGCTCCAAAATTAATTAAAATTCATGATAATTCATGATAAATCGCCACTAAAATATTTGCATGATCAGAATCCAATGAATCCATGCAGACCATTTTGGACCCTAACATGATCAGTCCGGACAAGGCCAAGGACTATGCCCTGGTCCAGTCAATACTTGTCCAAAAACCATTGAGTCTGAACCATCAGACACAACCAGAATAAAGAGGAACAAAGATACATCAGTAAGTAAAAAGAGAGAGATGGATTCAGCCTCACCAAACCGACCAAAGCACACACGGTATCCACCCGTTGCTATGGAGGGTTGGATCAGACCAAACCACTCACCTTGGGTGTACGCTCTGGAGTGCTCATACCCTTCTCCAAGTCCTTCTCTTTGCCTCTAGTTCCCATCATGGATCGATCACACTTCACACATACCAACTTCCGATTGCAAGTAACCACACTACACTCGGCCTTCCTTGATCGCCTTATTTCTCTCTGTTCTTTCTTCACTCTCTCAACAATTTGGCAGAGTTTTTCCCTTAAGAAAATTGTGTCAAATCCCGACCATAGGGGTCTATATTTTATAGATAAAGCTCGGCCAAACAACTGCCTGGCGAACATGCATGACTTGTTGGCCGAAAAGGGTGCAAATGGTACCCTTCCCACCCTTTCGCTACAACTGCCCCTTTCCTCTTGTTGGGCTGGTCGATTATATGCCCATAAGGCTTGCCTACAGGCCCTACTTAAGTACCCAAGCCCACAACCCATCGGATCCCCTTAGGCCCCATGGCCGGCCTCATAACCGCCCATGACCGAGCCCCATGGTCTAGTTGCCAATACTCCACCGAGCTGAGATGAGCTGACCACTAGTTTCCCCAGCTGATTGAGCTAGTAGTCCAGCTATTGGAGCTGACCCAGGTTTGGTGAGCTACACTGAACTGTCCTGAGCTTGACCTAGCTGATCGAGCTACCCAACACTCTACCGATCTGAGGTGAGCTGGTTGCCTAGCTGCCCCAGCTGAGTGAGCTTGTGCTCCAGCTACTGGAGCTGACCCACACTTCCAGGGAGCTACCTTGAGCTGCACCACACTTTACCCAGTTTGGTTGAGCTTCTTTAGCACAACGTCCAGCTGCCACAACACTCGTCCAGCTCTCTTTCCCTTGCCGTATACCCATTTTGGTTAAGTCTTAGCCTTCTGATGCCCTTAACCTATCTATTCAGCCATGATACGCTTGTATTTAGGTCTTATGACCTGACTGGTGCGTCTCCTCGCACCATGGCTGAGCCCTAAGGCTTTATCTAGAATCAAGGACATGACATGACCCTTGGGGGATGAACCATACCCAACAAAATTTTAATATTTGGTCGAGTGTTGTGCAAAGTGATTAGACCATGAGTTCACTGTCAATTAAAAGACTTAGGATCATTAGGCATGTGTTTAGGGACTAGCCATATAAGCAGAATGATTCGTCTAACTAAAGAAATTGTCGAGTTGCTTATGTCTCATTTCTGGCAGGTCCTACTGAGGGAACGAGATGTTGCAAGAAAAGCGGCCGATGATAATGAGTGGTGTTCGGAGCATTTAATTCTAGTATTGTAGAGGATTGATAGAACTACATTAAACAACTCTGTATCAAATCATGGGTATTAATACTAGATAGCCATGTTGGTTTCCTTTCTTATGCGCTTGTCTGATTGGATTAGAGAATCACTTGGTTTGAATCTCACTTAAAAATACAACTAAACAGGGCAAAGAACTTTAAAATATGACTGATTAGCATGGGTAGCCTATCGATCTGGGGTGAGACCACTCGGAATAGTGTTTGAGTTGGGGCCTTACAAATCATATGCAGGATTTAGGGTAAACTCTACCATATCCAAAGATATGATAAGACTCGCCTTTATCTATAAGTTTTTTTGATCTAGATATAGAAGAAATTCTTGATTCGGAAGACGAAACTGAAGACTCAGAACCCAAACATCTACGTCCTACTCTAATCCTTCAGAATTGCTCCTAAGTTAATTTATGCCCAACCTAGTTTATATGACTTTAGAAAAAAACAAGAGAGTACAGCTGCTAATCTCATCAAGGAAGTGACCAATTGTGTTTATTTTCTTGCAAGTCTATGCATATGGATAAACAATAACCAACTACTCCACAAAAGGGAAGGAAAAACACAATTACATTGATTCCCAATTCATTATATCTCCAACAGCCGGAGAAATATCCCCTCCAAGGTTTAGATGACAAATCATCCAGAAAAGGTTCAAGAAAACAATAATTGCAAAATGTTTCCATTTTCCATGAGCCATGAGTCAGTGAACTAGACTGAAGCCAAATAACCCAAAAAGGGTCCAAGCAAATAGGCAAATACTTAATTCTACAATCACTTTATGGTGCATGATATCTCCAACAGCCGGAGAAATATCCCCTCCAAGGTTTAGATAGAAAATCATCCAGAAAAAGGTTCAAGAAAACAATAATTGCAAAATGTTTCCATTTTCCATGAGCCATGAGTCAGTGAACTAGACCGAAGCCAAATAACCCAAAAAGGGTCCAAGCAAATAGGCAAATACTTAATTCTACAATCACTTTAAGGTGCATGATTGTCGAAACTGCTACGTAATTTTTAAAAAATGTTAACTTGTTAATCATTAAGTATAACTGATTTGGAAATTGTCAGGTGATGAAGATCATGTTAATGAAGTAGGATTAAGTGTATATCAGGTAGATTAAACAATATATTATAATTTTAAATAATAGAATCAGTTCAAATAAATCAGATTATGTATTTAGATAATAAAATTACAGTTAAAAAATTGATACAAATACTTTAAATACAATACCTAAATAGCAATAAATATTACTAAACACATGTTACTGAAATTTTAAAAGGAAACTAGATTTTGATCCGCCCTTTCAAAGGCGGGTATATATTTTTTTTTATTTTTTTTTTGAAATTTTTAATTTTATATTTATATTTTTCTGTAAGCATATGCATATTTAATCATTTATTAAATATATAAATAACTTAGTATTATTAATATAAAAGATAATACATGAATAAAATAAATAGTTAGACCAAACTTTCAAAGGACGGGTATATTTTTGTATATTAAAATTATAAAATTCTTTCTTGGGTTATATAATTCAAAGATGCCTATATCGGATAATTTAAGTACCATAGCTAGTTTTAATAGAATATATATTTTTTTTAAGTATATGAAATATGTAAAGTTTCAATAACTATACAATTGTTCCATATATTTAAACTTAATTTCTAAAGTTTTCAAAATATTATATTTGTTAAATAGAAGCGACGAAGTTGAATTGATATGATCTTATGGACGAAATATATACATGAGATATAAAGAATGTAGTTATACATGGTGGTTAATTGATATATTTAGAGTATATTTTGTAGGGAAATAAGGAAAAATATGATCCTTTAAAATAGGAATAAAGAAGCTGTTAAGGAAAGGTGGGCTAGAAGAGTTATTAAAATCTATTATATTAACTAAAATTACGTGATGTTCACCAGTAACTTATTTTAATGCAGTTTTTAAATTCAATTTAAGTTGGACACAACATATATCAACTGGTATATTCCAGTTTTAATAGTATTGATATGAAATACCTTAAGCAATTGACGAAAAACATATATCTTCCATTGGTATACATATTTGAACTACAATACTATAAAATTATAATACATATTATAATTTAAACCATAAACGTTATATAAATATAATAATTTAAATAAATGTAAAATTATATGAAGACAATGAAAAAGAGATAAGTTGACAATAATATTTTCTGTACTTTTAAATTAATGAATAAATAAAATAAAATATGGTATTTTTTAAAAGAAGATAAAATATATTTTAGAATTAATTACACATCATTTACTGGTAAAACAAATGGACGACATGCACTGGCAGAGTGGGTGTGATCTTCATGCAGTTCATTTGCTTTTAGTGCAGGAGAACTTTATGTACGGATGAACTCCCTTTCTCCCATTACACAATTCGAAACTAAAGATTAACGAACCGTTATATATAAAACTTAATTTGGGAACATTCAAAGATATTCCTTTATAATGTATTTATTTTTTGAGTTCTTTTCCTAGACTTCTTAAATAATTCACCTTGTTAATATATTTACAATCTGTCAACCAAAATTCATTTCCAATTTAACACCTCAAATTATGGATTCTTTAAAATGTTTATATTGGAAATTAATATATTCGACTATACCAAAGTTATTGTCTTCATATTTTTAAAGTTTTTATACATATTAAAATATATTAAATTTTAGTTATATATATATATATTATTTTTGTTGTCAACTATTTTCTTTAATTTTTACTCAACCAAAATTTAATGTACACAATTAATTTTTCTAAAACTTAGTTTTTTTTGTTCTAAGTTTGATTTTCTGATTAGTTACAGTTTGACCCTATTAACTTTTCCTAAAATCAACTAAACCCAATTTTGATATTCCCACTCCGTATATGTGACATGTATTAACATAAACATCATGTAATTATTAACGTATTTTGAAATATTAGATGGTTTCCACCATATTAGGGTAAACTTCGTGTAGCTAACAATCTTTTTTCCTATTGCAATTCCCTATATATTAAAAGAAGATCATTTTTAACAAATAACCTTTTGAAGTATAATATATTTACAAAGATGTCATTATGCTAAATGTCAGTATAAAGAGAGTTTCTCACACCCTATACTAAAAAACTCATATCTTATTAGAGTAATTACATTTTAATGTCATTGGGACCTCAATTATATATTATTAACATTAAAAAATACTATCCATTCTTTTCTTAAATTAAAGCTACGAAATTACCTAATATGGATAACAAATATATTTCAATTAATGATTCTAAATAATAAAATTTTGATAACAATTTTTTGTATTCTCCATCATTTTTTCTAATTTTAAGAAATTAAACAATCACATTAAACATATAATAAAAATAGTTTTTTTTTTCATATATGCTGTATTTTGAAAACTTTTAAATGATTATAAATGACTAAGAATGTTAAATCCACATTGAAATTTTTGTGATCAATAGTTTAACCTTTTTTTTGTTATAACAAGATACAAATGATCATAAAATCATATAAATAGGAAGTTTCATTGAATATATATATATATATATATATATATATATATATATATATATATATTTAAAAAAAATTAAAGTATATATCATATATAAAATACATAAACATGTTAATTTCAAAATTTGCATTTATTAGTAAGCCTCAACTAATCAATATTTATTAATAAAAATAATATTTTTGTTACAAAAAATACAAACATGTATTTTATATATGATATATACTTTATTTTTTAAAAATATATATATATATATATTCAATGAAACTTCATATTTATATGATTTTATGATCATTTGTATCTTGTTATAACAAAAAAAAAGGTTAAACTATTGATCACAAAAATTTCAATGTGGATTTAACATTCTTAGTCATTTATAATCATTTAAAAGTTTTCAAAATTTGCATTTATTAGTAAGCCTCAACTAATCAATATTTATTAATAAAAATAATATTTTTGTTACAAAAATACAAAAACTGTTAATAAAATCGTATGAGTACAAAGGCTCAATTAATAAATATTTATATATCTATGTAAATACAATTTAATTTTAATTATATACCACATAAAAGAAATAAATTATTATTTTGATTTCTTATCAACAAAAATTACTGTAAATAAAAGAGAGATTGTTTTATTTATGTGCGTACTCTAATTTAATTATATACGTAATAGTTATCAGCTTCTCAATTATTCAATATAATTATTATATCATAATACATAAATGAACACAAAATAAATAATAATATGTATAAAAATTGGTATACATATTAATGTTCATTCCGCCCAACCGTCGATCTCAAATGTTATTTGATCACATCATTTCAAAAATACAAATTTTCGTATTGAAGTGAGATGATACATTATAATGTCCGGATGATAACGTTGAAACACAACGTAAATTAAATAGGTTTAAAAAAATATCAGCAAACATGACTCTACTCATCAACTTTATATTAACAGTCCATGACTTTACGTTTGATGACTTATGACATGATCACTGAATGATCAAAGTTAGTATCTATATTATTAAAACTAAAGTACTTTTTGGTTTTGTTTGGAAACATGGATAACAATATAAATGAGAATTGTTTGGATACATAGATAGCAATATAAAAAAATATTTCCCTTTATTTACAAACTTAGCCTTTGCATTTACAATAAATTAAGTACTTCCTTTTTGTATTTCATTTTATTCACAGATTCTGCACTGCATTTGAAATAAATTTAAATTAAATAATTACAATTCCAAAGCTTATCTAACCAAATCGATATTATATATTGACCATTAAAATTTTTAGTATGTTCTTTTATTTCAAAATAAATTAACAAAAAAACAACAAATTAATATATGAATAATACAATTACATCAAATTGCATCAAGTTATACATTTTTAATATAATGTTATTTACAAATAAAAAAATATTATCACCATCTATATTATCATATAATATATGCTACTACATATGTAAATTACAAAACATAAAAAATATAGAAAGGATATTTTATAAAACTAGCGATTTATAAGTTTACGTTGAACACAAGTTAAATCAAACACCCATGCAGAGGCGTGGGTCAAGTTCTAGTTAAACGATTATTAATATATAAATTTCACACCGTGTATGCGCGAAGGTAATCACCTAATTTATAAAAGGAAAAAACAGATAGTAATCATTACTTCTTCTACCTCTTCATTACTAAGATCCGCGTAATCCAATACTTCCCAAGAGAGAACAACACCCCGACAATGTCTTTAGAAGTAAGTTTGGCCTTCTCCTTGATCAGCTCATCTCTGAGATCCGACAACGTCTGTTCGAGAGACAAAACTTTAGCAGAAGACTTGACCTTCTCCCTGTTCAGTTCAAGGTTGAGGTTCTTGACTTGTTCCTCGAGTTCTTCGACTTGTTCCTTGAGTTCTTGGACTCGAGAAGCATAAGACTTTGAAGAACCATCAACATTTGATTTCTTCCACTCCAAAAAATGTCAACAAGCTTTTCTTTCAACCAGTCGAGCTTGAAGCCTGCTTTTGTTAGATCTATTAACTCGCTGTGAACGATCTCTAGCTCGTCCTTAGAGAAGCTACATGGTGGCTGTTCAGTTTCTCGATAAGACACAGGAGGAGATTGATGTATGTTGTCTTCACCAATTGGCTCTTTGGTATGAAATTCAAAGCAATGTCCGGGTGTTGGGTGATAATCCGACACACTTGAACAACCTATCAACCAGAATCTTCTTATAATTAACCAAATAGAAAAAGCTACAAGAAGCATAAGGGTATAATTATACATGAGAATAAAGAACTTTGAAACCACTGAGATCCAAAGTCTCATTCCCAGTAACAACTCCGTCATCAACAACTTCAACTACTTTTACTTTGACTTTAACTATCAGTTTGTTATTCTCATGAAACCCTTTTTCTTGAAGCTTTACAAATCACCAAATCATATCAATATAAGTCTGAAAGCGTTTTGCAAACTCACTTGAAAACATTTGCATAAACTATTTAGGTAGTGTTGTAGGCACGGATCCTGGGTTGACAGGTTGGTCGAGGTTACTCAAATCGGACTGACCCTAGATATGATCTAATGGTCGATAAGACGGGTTTTGGCTTAGTTACCTGAAACAAATGCAAAAAGAAATGAGATATGAATGATAAGAGAAATAAATAGAGAATAATAAGATAATAAGATGAGGAGGATGGTCGGATTGGTTGATGGGAATGGAGCTAAGCTTGCTGGATGTGTATCACTCTCAAGCTATGCCAATGGGTGAGATGGAAGCGACTGATAGCTGATTGACTCTCTCAATATGTGTTCCTCAAGGCTTCTGAATCAACTAACGACCTATAAGACCATGAATCAGTTGGACTAAAGTACTTCACACACTAGAATCCTAAAGACAATCGATTTTTATTCAAAGAACAAACTTTGATAAAAAATAGACAAACTTTTTATAAACTTGGTTGATTGAAGGGTGATGTTTACAATGGAAAAAGTTAGCTTTATATAGAGCTCCTTACATGGTTCTTTAACGTTCTAAAAGGTAGAAAAATAAAGAAATCAAATAAAGCAACAAAATTTGAAACTAGCCGTTGGAGAGATTGTTGGGATTTTTGCTTGAAGAGAGGTGCTTGAGTAATCTTGAACATGGACGGTTTAAGGGATAAATGAGCTTCCTGGGAACCTTATTTATTTATTTATTATAAGGTGATTATCACGTCCACAAATGAATGGGGAAAGAGCTTTTGGAGTTTAATGGCATAAGACTCCAAATAAGACATGTTGAAGTAAATGAGGATCTTCTTGTTCCTATGCATGCTGGTCCATGGTAAGATGATGTCCTGAGATCCTGAGTGGTTGAATTGGTCTTCTGGTAGACTTGTATTGATCAGAAAGTCATCTGGTTGGAATTTCGTGGCTGGTAAATGATCAAACCGGAAGATTGTCCAATCGTTCCATAATCTCTTCGGTTTGACTGGTTTTGGAAAAATGATCATATCTTCTAATTTTCGTGGTTATTTCTCCTTATTATGAGCTTTTTGGAAATAAAAAAAATTCATCTTGAATCCTATGATTGGCTTTGGTTCTGTACGATCCTTCATTGGGCTTGGATCGTCTTCTAAAATCTGATACTTGCAGATGGATGAGCTGGGGAACCTCTGGTTTATAAAATTCATATCTTTCTGGTCCAGATATCTTTTGGTATGATTCCCATTGTAAATGAATACTTCGTGAGTGTAGAATCCATGAAAATTAGTTTCATGGTGAAACCTTCTGTCTGTTGAGATATGATCCTTGGACTCTACCTATGTTGTTGGTATCTCCAATATGGTCGGTTTGGGCAGTTTGGTGAATCTTTGGCTGAGCCATGGATTTCAGGACCATAACAGGTAGACTTTTTATTGTTTCACAAACTCAACTGGGAAGCTTTCATGGAAACAAATCGTTTTGATAACGTTCTAAGAATCATATATAGAAACCAAAAACGTTTCACAGAAGTGCTGAAAGCAAATCGAAAACCCGTTTCAATAAGAAATATTTTTTTTACAAATCCTTAAAAAATTGTTTATAAAAACATAATTCATCAATACGATTAAATCTTACGATAGAAAGCGAGTAAGAGTTAAGACTGTAGAAGCCTAGAAACCAAATTGATGTAAACGATACAAACAAAAGCGATGTTAAGGAAACATACGATTCAAAAGACAGAATGAAAAACAATATGAAAAATGTTTAAAAAAAACGTAGTGTCGAGATAAATATTTTTCCTTAACTCTTGATATCGCCCATAAGTGCGAAGACTTATGTGAAATAGAGTCCCATGATACAACCACGATAGATAGTCACGTGACAGTCATGAACTATCTCTATCAAAATATAGAACTACAAAACAATCTCTAGACTTACGTTGGGAGATATTTTGCTGGTGTTGTCGATGTGAAAAGTCATTAATGAATGAGGAAAAGGCGAGTTACTTAAGGAGAAAATGAGACTTCGAATTTCGAAACTGGCGGAGTACGTTAGCGTGGATCTCTCGAAAATCTTGGGAGTGGAGAGTTGAGAAACTTTCTCCACAAGATTTTCTCTGTTTGATTCGTTCTGCTCTTGGCGAAACGATAGACTGTGCGTTGTTTTAAGATGAACTGCACGTCATTTAAACACAAACGTCATGATGCTTTTGGTTCAAAATGAGCCAAAAAGTTGAGCTTAATTGGGTCCAACTAGAACATCTTGTAGTGGCCATGTGGCCACATTTACCCAAGCCCAAGCCCACGCCGAGCTGGCCGGATGGCGGCGGCGGCGTGCGCGTTGGGTCAAGCCATCTTTCTCTCACAAGCCTTTGAACAAGCTTAAGTGACAATATATATATTAGTCAAAACCTTCTCTTGTTGTCAATGTGGGACAAACAATAGCCATACTATACTTGTTTTGGGCTTTATACTACCAGCCCATGTCATATTCTTTTCACCTTTCAATAAAAGACATGGGCTTTATATTATTGATCCAAAAATTCCATACATGAATAGAAATGAATTTAAATATATGCAAAGTATATGCAGACTCTAGTTACTATACTCATACTAATACTGACTAGACAAAAAACTTATCGAGAGTGTTTGCAAAAATCTCATTGTGTTTGAGTTGGTGGCATTTTTAAGCCTTGAACCACTCGTAGTTAATATTTGTCGGGCTTACTTTAACAGGAGGTGAACATGATGTCTTGAACCAACCAATGTTTTATGTAGACCGAGACAATATGTATAATGAAGCTTCATTTTCTCGTAGAACTTAGTTCTCTATTGTGTTCATTGTGGCCATGAACTATTCCTGGTTTTCATGAGTGAACTTAGAGAATATAGCCTTGCATTCATTTTCCTAGAAACAGTCACACACTCATTAGGTGATTGAACATGAAAAGTATTGAGTAATACTCCGCTTTAGAAGCTATTGAATCATTAAAAGTGTATGCTTATCCTTCTCACATTAGCACTTTTATCATCTTAGGATCTGGGTAGAAACTTCTTCGTCTCATAAGTGCTTTTGGTAGATTTTGTTTGATTTTGTTTTCCCTTTGAAACTAAGTCTTGGGATCTCCAGTCATGATCGGTAGGGTTGCAGTCAAGCATCCTCATTTTTATAGGCTTTAAACCCATTCCTTTTGATGATTTAGCAACAATATCTCGTGGCAAACCTTTAGTGAATGGATCCGCTAGGTTGTCAGCCGATTTTATGTAGTCTATTGTGATTACACCATTTGAGATAAGTTGTCTAATGTTCTTATGTCATCTTCTGATGTGACGATATTTACCATTGTAGAGATTATTTTGAGCCCTAGCTATAGCTGATTTACTGTCATAATGTATTTGTATAGCTGGCACAGGTTTCTGCCACATAGGGATATCTTCCAAAAAAAAATTCTTCGCCATTCAGCTTCTTCTGTTGGTTTGTCTAAGGTTTGAATTCAGATTCCATAGTGGATCTGGCTAGCACTATTTGTTTGGTATATTTCCACAATATTTTTACTCCTCTTCGTGTAAAGACATATCCACTTGTGGACTTTGAATTTTTAGAATCTGATATCTAGTTAACATCATTGTATCCTTCTAAAACTGTTGGTTCTTTACCATAGTGAAGCCCAAAATCTTTGGTGAAGCGCAAGTAATTGAGTACTCTCGTCTTACCTTTCCAGTGTGTATGACCTGGATTACTTGTATACCGACTAAGTACGTTTACTGCATGCGCTAGATCTGGTCTAGTACATTTGGCCAACTACATAAGACTTGTGACCACACGTGCATACTCGTTTTGTGAAATAGCTTCACCTGAATTCTTTGTCAAGTGCATTGGGGATCTAATAGAATTTTTTCGTACTAGTAGAGTAATTTTTAAATATTTCTAATATTTTTTGAGCATAATGATGTTGGGTTAAGATAATTCCGTTTGAATTTCTTTGATTTTAACTACGAGAATTACATATGCTAATCTCATATCTTTCATCTCAAATTTACCCTTGAGCATGCTTTTTGTTTGATTTATGATATCTTTATTGCTTCCAATAATAAGCATATCATCTACATATAAACATAGTAAAACATACGCATTTTTGGTATTTTGTAGTATATGCATTTATCATATTCATTAATTTTGAAACCATTTGACATCATTAAATAGTCAAATTTTTCATGCCATTGCTTAGGAGCTTGTTTAAGCCCATAAAGTGACTTTACAAGTTGGCATACTTTGTTTTCCTATCCAGGAATAACAAACTCACATGTTTTTCATGTAAATTTCCTCTTTAAATCACCATTTAGAAAGACGGTTTTTACATTCATTTGATGAATTTCTAGGTCTCTTAAAGCTGATATTGTTATCATTAGCCTTATTGATGTTATTCTCGTAACTGGATAATAAGTATCAAAGTAGTCAAAACGTTCTTTTTGTCAAAATCCTTGAACTACAAGCATAACTTTGTGTTTGTCACAAGGTGTTCCATAAGGGTTTAGTTTTTGTTTAGAATCCATTTACTCTCTAATGCTTTGCATCCTAGTGGTAAATCCGTTATATACCATGTATAATTTTGCATGATAAAATCAAATTCACTTTTGACGGCTTCATTCCAAAAAAGAGAGTTTGGTGAAGCCATGGCTTCTACCAAGGTTTTGGATCATTTTCTACTAAAGATACCATTAAAAATCTTCACCAAAAGATTTTTCTTTTTGAGCTCTTTTGCTCATTCTAGGTTCATCTTTTTCATGTTCTGAAATATCATTTATATAAATTTTACATTTGTCTCAACTTCTGAGGCTTTGTTGTCGTTTATTTCTTCTCGATTCGTTTTGAACTGTGTTTTTCCTTGCAAGGAAAAATATTTTCAAAGAAAGAAGCATTTCTTTATTTCATTACTGTATTTTCATGAATATTTGGTATTTCAAATTTATGTACCAGAAATCGATATGCACTACTATTATGTGCATATCCAAGGAAGATGTAATCCACTGTTTTAGGTCCAATAATGACCTTTTTGGTGGCGGTACCGCAACTTTTGCTAAGCACCCCCACAGTTTGAGGTATTTAATACGAAGGTAAATTAACTTTCCATAATTCATATGGAGTTTTTTCAGTTACTTTCTGTGAAATTTTGTTGAGGATATAATTAGTGGTAACCGACGCTTCCCCCACATGTTCTTGGGTAATCCAGATTCCTGCAAATTTGCATTCATCATCTCTTTTAGATTTTGATTTTTTCGTTCATCAACTCTATTAGATTCTGGTGAATAAAGAGTTGTATTTTGATAGATTATTCCATGTTCTTTACAAAATGAATTAAATGGACCATCATACTTGTTTTTTTTATCTCTTCTAACTATCTTAATAGTTGTTTAAGTTGATTTTTGACCTCAAGTTTAAATTCTTTAACTTTTTTTTAAGGTTTCATCTTTGCTATGTAATAAATATACATAACAATATTTTGTGCAGTCATCTATGAAGGTCACAAAGTACTTTTTCCCACCTCTAGTTTGAATATTTTTTAAATCACATAAATATTTGTGAATTAAATCTAGAGGTTTGTAAGTTCTTTCAACATGAGGTGACAGCGTTTTTGTGCGTTTAGCCTTTACGCATACTTCACATTTTTGTTTACTATTTTGCATTTAGGGATTAGATTCAAATTCATTAAACTTTGTATTGGTTTTTTACATGAGCTAATATTTTATGTCGTATATTAAAAGACTCAACCAAATAAGCAACTGGCTCTTTCTTATTCATTGATTTTTTGGAGCTACAACTTTCGGAGGGACTATCATTACATTCATTTTGACCAGTCCACCCTCAACATATCCTTTTCCCCAAGTAAACCCCATTCTTGCTGAGCAAGGTTCCCAAGACCAGGTTCTTCCTCATATCAGGTACATGCTTCACATTCTGCAGAGTGGCTTCACGTCGAGATGTCATCTTTAGAATCACCTTGCCGCGGCCTTTAATCTTGGAGACTGCAGTGTGTCCCATGAATAGCTTATCCTGAGTCTTTCTTTTCTAATAAGTGTTAAACATAGACCTATCACTGAAAATGTGGATGGTGGCACCCGTATCATAGCACCATTCCTTAGGGTTGCTGCTCTCAACCATGTAGACATCAGTCACCACTACAAATGAGATCCTCCTCAATGAGATGCGCTTGAGCCTTCCATCTCTGATCTTGCTGCGACACTCAGCAGTTATGTGACCGATTTTGTGGCAGTAGTGACATTTTCCCTTGATTTTCCACATTCACATTGATTTCAATGCCTTTCTTCTTGATTTTTTTTCCATAAGCCTTGAGGACTGCAACTGTTTTGGAGGGCTTGGCAGAAGAGTGGGTTTGTGCCTTTCCTTTGCCTTTGTGCTCAGCCGTGTTCACATTACGCTCCTTAGCATTGAACTTGTCAGCAATTCATTTTCTTGATTCCATCTGAAACCTTACGATGAGATCCTCGAGACCCATCTTCTTCTTTTTGTGCTTCAGGTATATCTTGAAATCCACGTAGTTTGGAGGAAGCTTTTGAATGAAGCTGAGAGTTGTGAATGTCTCACTGACAGATATTCCTTCAGCAGCAATTTCATGGCAAATGAGTTGGAATCCTTCAACTTGATCCATGATGGGTGTTGAATCCACCGTTTTGAAGTCATGGAATTTTGCAACCACATACTTCTGGGACTCAACATCCTCACCTCTATACTTCTTGTCCAGTGATCTCCATAACTCTTTCGCTGTGGGAAGCTCACAGTAGACTTAGGACAATGGGTAAATGAGGCTACCCAAAATGTATTCTTTGCAGATGAATTTGGAGTGCACCAATATGTCAATACTTGCGAGAGTATGCACATCATCAATCCCATAAGGGACAAGGGGCTTGTAGCGGTGGACACAGATCGAATAACTCCATAATTTTTAGTATTTGTGATTTGCTTCGTATTTTACGGCTATCTGATTTTCTGATTTATTTTTCTTCAGAGAAGTATGGATATCCGGATTTTTTGGGATATTTTTGAATATTTACGGATATTGCATCTACTTTTTTTAATACAAGTAAATCTAGAAAGACTATACAAATTTATTTAAAAAAATATTTTTACTTAATATAAAATAAAAAATAAAATTTAATGAAAAAATATGTTCCATGAATTTCTAAAATTAATCCAATTTTCTTATAAACATACAAAATTTTAGAATATTATCATTTTATAAGTAAATTTTAAATAAAATTAATAAAATGGTATGTTAAAATAATAATTTTATAAAATTTTACATACAAAAATCTATATTTATTTGTAGATATACATATATTTTTATAATGTTGGATCAGATATCCACCTCTAAATTTTTAGTAGTTGTGGTTTGATTCGTTTCTAACGGATATTAATTTTAATATATGTTTTGCTTCGACGACATACGTATATCCAGATTTTGCTGATCTAATCGAAGCAAGTAACAAATCAAATTAAATTTAACGGATAAAATGCCCAGCCCTAGAAGACATCTACCTAATATTGGGTTTTCTAGGAATATAGAACCCAATTTTCTCTAGTTACAAATATGAATGTTTTATTATCAACCAAAAAAAATCCAGTATAACTAAATTTAATGAAACATAGTGCTGAGGTTTTCAACTCTTAACCTCTCTAACTCTTTTTCTATTGTTAAAGTTTAGATCAAGATATGAAACTGGACA
Organism: Moricandia arvensis; assembly: GCA_905132765.1. NCBI lineage: Eukaryota > Viridiplantae > Streptophyta > Magnoliopsida > Brassicales > Brassicaceae > Moricandia > Moricandia arvensis. The sequence goes on along the minus strand of CAJHQP010005210.1, from coordinate 31,119 downwards.
AAAAAAATTTGATCACTAGTTCCCACTTAGATACCTCTCGCCTCTTGAATGGGATCTTTCTCCCACAATTTTCACTAGCAAGCAAAGGTTGCAAGCCTCAAGCCTATGTCTTCTCTCTTAAGAATAACAAAGTAAAATAGAGAAAATAATACAATATCAAGATAACACACCAAAACACACTTCTTTCTCTCTCTCTCTCTCTCTCTCTCTCTCTCTCTCTCTCTCTCTCTCTCTCTCTCTCTCTCTCTCTCTCTCTCTCTCTCTCTCTCTCTCTCTCTCTCTCTCTAATATAAGGATATAATTAAAAAGGGTTTGCATCTCTCTCTTTTTTATCCTTTGATTATTAAGTTTTTCCCATCCAAAGGTTGATCCAAAGTTACGAAATAGTCGCTCCCTTATCCCCTTGAATATCTTTTGTACTGTCGGCTATCACACAGTCAATCTTCGGTTCATCATTCCGGTTCATAACACCACGCTTCTTGTTAACCAGTAAACTTGGCAGCTTAGGGAGTCCAGATATATAGAACTGTGTCATATCCAGTTGTGAGTGCCAAGGGAGAAGAGAAAACCTGAAAGGCCGAAAAGGAAGAAGGCAACATATCTAACCCAAGGTTTTCATTGCTAGGATCTTGAGACACTGACGAACCAGATTGATTAATTGTAAGTAGATCGTGCTCGTGTATCCCATCATATGTCGCCACCACAAACTTCACATTGTTTGCGCTTCTCTCAACTTGTTTCTTCACCTTACACCAATGTATGTGCACTTGTAGTAACCCTTGCGATTACCATTTACACAGAAAGTAAATATAAACATTTTGCCAAACTCCTGACTAATTTTCAAGTGAGAAATATCTAACCTTTGATTTGCATTCCCGTTAAAAACTTTTTGACCATATTTTCTCCACTGGAAACTATCGTCAAGATGGTCTTCTTCGCTTTCCACCTGAATTATGACCCTTTGGGTCTTGTATTATCTTGTGACTCCCATCATATTTGATACCACATTTTTCCTGAGAGAGAATTCTGTAAATCAGGTCAATTTTATTATTAAGTATATCAATTATTCAATTTAATTAACATGTTAACTTTATATATATATTGACTATTCAATGTTAACTTGGAACCTTCTATTTCGAGAATAAGGTTCTACAACAACGTTGTGATCTTTGACTTTGTCTTTGTCTTTCTCTTGGTGCATTCTTTGTCCCTATCATCGTTTTTGCTACCTCTTTCAAGGGAGATGGGGTTCATAACATCAGTTTCAGAAAAAAACTTCAGAATCAAAAGAAGGGACTAAAGGAGCACCAATGGGATCAGCATTAGATTCATGAGATGTGATATAAACATACTCTTTCGTTGGAGTATCATCAAAGCCTGTTTTACATGTAAAAAAACAATATTAATCAAAACTGGAACCAACTCGAGACGCGAGAAATTCTATTACCTCCTTCAGGAGGCAGATCAATGCTCATTGGATGATGAGGAAGATTGTTGTTGTATATCATCATCCCCTAAATTGGTGCAACCTGAGGCGCGTCATTAGGGATTGGACACAGAGGGATAATCTGGAAACATAAGTTTCCGAAGACAATACACAATTAGGTTTATCATATATTAATATATATATCACGTATAAGAGATCAATCTTAACCTTATAAAAGACATTGTTACTTACCTTTTAAGAAGAGTCCGAGAACATATGTGGAGATTGCAACAATGGAGAAAGACTACTGAATCCTTGAGATATTACGAGGATAGGAGAAGAAACAAGAATCTGGTTCTTGAAAGAATTAGCAAATGGATTGAAGCTCTCTATCTCGAGCGGTGGAAGATCAAATCCTAGTCTTGCAGCCATAGTGTTGCCGAAACAACCAGATCTTTGTTCAGACTGAAGATCAGTTGATAAGGTTGTTTGATGGAAGGTCTCGCTAATCGGATTAAGACCATTGTCGTTTTGATCCAGCATTCCTAATACCTCTCTTATGCTAGGACTGGACAGTGGAGTTCAATAAGACAGCATATCCATAAAGTTTTCATCATAAACTCATTTTTGTTGGAGAGAAAAATCCTAAGATGTCAGAAAAATACGCATAAATAAAAAGGATGGTCGAAAACCAAATATCTATTTGGAATAAAAATTATGTAATGAAATGTAAAGGTGGTATATGCTGGGAGGTTTTAAATAATTGGCATAATCATGAATAATTCATTTATAGATGTAAAGGAGAAACTTTTTCTTCAAAGGAAGCTAAGTAATGGTGTGTTGCATAGTAGGAAGGTGGTCTTTTATAGTAAAACTCAACCATTTCATGGTAAATATTTTATGTGGTCAAACTTTCCTCATCCAAGTGTCATCATTTTCTAAAGAGGTTTAATTACCTTTTACTTCATTTTTTTCTTTTTGGTTTTTATGAAAGATTTAAATTTGGATGATTGGTTGTGATACTGTAGAAATTTTATGGTAAAATTTAGTGTGTAGAAATTGTGATATAGTGATATCTAATATAATTTTAAAAATTAAATGAGAAAAAAAAGAAAAAGCAAAGACATTTTATCGTAATATTTTTATTTTAGAAAAGGCATATACAACTATTCATTATTTTTGGATTTAGTTTTAATAATAAAGTAAAGCATGATTGATAATTTTTATGGTTTGTAGGTAGAAATTAAATCTAAAAACACTTGGTAATTTTGGATAGGATGTGAACAAGCTAAACAAAGCTGCAAAGGTCTTTGAGATATTAAGAGACGATTCAATTTTTCTTGATGATGTTTGAGAAAAAGTTGATCCTGGAAGTGTTAAATCAGTTACTTACCATACAAGAAACTGAATGTTTATATGATGCACAAAGTCGATCCAGGTGTCGTGTTCAAGACATGTAGCTAAGAAGTGTGTAAGGAGAGTGCACAGACGAAGATCAAAGTGAAGATCTTAGGACTTGTTTTAAGAAGAATGCTGGAGAAGCACTTTGAAAAGTCATCCGAAAATCTCTAAAATATTATTTAACAATTTATATTTCTACGTATCGTGTTCACGTTAATTCTTGTGGCGGTTAATTACAGTGGCACCCTAAATAAATCAAATAGATTTCATTATCAATATTAAAATTTATTTGTTTAGGTTTCCTTTTCTTTATATTTTCCAATAACTCATACCCTCTCCGTTTCAAATTATATGATGTTTTAGGAGGTATATCTTATTTCAAAATGTGAGATGTTTTGAGAGTTTAAGATATCTTTTAAAGTTTTAAGTTTAACTTTATTGAAAATTGTTCTACCAATAAAATTTTACAGTTTTTTTATAATTGGTTAAATGATTTTAAATTATATCTTTAAAAATACTTTCTAAATAAATGAAAATTTCTTAATATTTATGCAGTAAACCAAAACATTATCTATTGAAAATCGGATTAGAATATAATAAAGAAAATTTATAGATTTTTATAACAAAAATATATTTTATAGATAGTGTGATTTATAAAAATAAAGTTCACAAACTAATCTTGATATTAAATTAAAGAATTTTTTTTTCGTTTTAAAAGATAATCTTAAAAAAATATAATATATATATTTTTAAGTAATAAGTATTTTATTTAAATCAATATATTTCTCAAATAATTTAAATAACATAAACTAAGATATCTTTAAAAACTATTTTTATTTAATTTTTTTGTTTATATTTTCCCAAATAATATATATATATATATATATATAAAATAAAGAAAACAGTTACAAAATTTAAAACGAATATATTTTTTGTATATGATGATTTTATAAAAAAGAGTATTTACAAACACAATCCTCATATTAAAGTAAAAAAATAATTTTCTCTTTTAAAATTAATCGGCTAGTTTTTTTGCAACTTCGTACCAACCATCACTTTATTTTTATAATTTTATTTTAAAATCGACATATACGAAATTTTAAAGAATCAAAGATATACTTACACATCTAAGATGAAGAACTAAACTAATACAATGAATAAAATTATTCAATTGAGCTGAATTAGATTTAAATAGTTGTACTTTTATTTAAGGTAATACATGTAAGACAATACATCCGAAAAATGAGTCATTGTTCCAATCAAATTCTTATATCCAAAATCAAAATAAAACTAAAACAATAATAATTATTATTAATAATAATATTTTATAATATAAATTCTATAGAACAACTCAAATTATTAATAAATAAATATGAAGCTCGCAAATAATTTTATAGAGATATCAACCAACTATTAAAATTAAGTTCTTTTGTATATTCTATGTATATGAATGACATTTCAATAGTTTATCCTTGTTTTCATTTATGTAACTTTGAATAGATAAACACTTTAGTTTATTTTATTATTTGGTTTTCCAAATAACATCTATTAAATTATATATAATCTTAAGTCAGGTGCGATGGTCTTCCTCTGGCTTTGGTCACCATTGGCCGAGCCATGTCATCATCCCAGAAAAAGCCACATGAGTGGCGTGCCACTTTACTTTATATATCTTGAGTAATTCTCCTCATTTCCCAAGTCTAAATTTTTTAAATTATTCAAACTTTTTATATTGATAATTAGTTTAAATAAAGAATAAAAAATCTATATGGAAATAAAAATCATAATGAGGGAGATAAGTACAAGATTTTGTACATCATATACATATAGTCCCAAAAGACTTCACCCTTACTTTAGCTTTGTATTTTCCATTCTATGCCACAAGATTATTTTTAACACAAATTATTTACAGGCTAGCATGATCAGTTAGATATATCCGAAGCCCAATACCTCTTATCTGGGCCGATAAATTCTTCTGAGCAACCCAAAATATTAATTACAAGACATACAATAAATTTATCTTATTGAAAATATATTCAACCAATAAAAATAAAAGAATTTTATTTCCATATGAAAAAAACGTAATAAATCTAAAACTAAGTTAACTATTAATTGATATATTTTATATCATAGGTTTTGTGTGAAACGCAATCTTTTTTGCCTTCAATAATTACGTGTCACGAAAGGAATACCTAAGTACACATATATTTACACATATTCTAACCTTGATCCCTATAATCTTGCCTAAATCTAGCCTAATTAATTACAGTATTAAATTTCAACCCTATTAAGTATCTAAATCTACTAGCATATAAATATATACGGTGTCTTCCCTTTTCTACGCATTCTCAAAACACATCAAAAAGGTGTCAGAGCAAAACAAAAAAACTATGGCAATGGTAAACCACCAAAGTTATGTTCTTCTAGACAAACTCAAACTGCACAAAGACACTTGGAACATACATACTCCATTTTTGGAAAAAAAACAAGTTTTGGAGGCAAATCTCTTGAATATATGCTTGCAGATGAAATTGTAAGTATGAATTTCCTATATTTTTTGTTTTATCTTTATATCATTTTCAAAATATTTATACTAATAGCTATATTTATATGTATAGGGTGGTAAGATTCATGCTTCTTTCAAAAGAAATCAGATGTATCGTCTCCAACGCAATCTTCCTATTGGGGAATGGAGATAAATTGAAAATTTTACAGTTACTGGAACTTCAGGAAAATATCGCCTGACTGATCTACCTTATAAAGTGGCTTTCACAAGTGACACAGTGATAACTTGATCGGCGTTTCTGGACGACAACCCCTATCTTAGCCTTGCGAGTTATGAAGCCATTCCAAAAATGAATAGCTACATCCTAATCGGTATGCCTCTACGTTTATTTGCTAATTTATATATTTTTACATTAATTTATATTGAGTTTCTAAAAATGGAGTATAGTATATAATATTTAATTATTTTTTAAACAGATGTCATTGGTGAAGGTATTGACCTAGGAGGAATACAAGCAGTGCAAGTTCATCAAAATGTCAGAAAGAAAATTCAGTTCTGTTTACTGACACAAAGTAAGCTTAATATATTTAGTGTATTTATAAATTTACTTTCTACCATTATACATGTAGATTCATTAGCTTATATGATTTTGTATGCATGGTACTACTGTTGCATGTTGCTTGTGGGGAAAGTATGCAGAACAATTTGATTCTCCTCCTAAAGATACAGAAGATTCTGTGATTATCTGTTTGATAAGATTTGTGAAAATCAGTTTTTACAGAGGTATAAACATGTTAATAAAAGTTGATATGATTAATATATTTGTTTTCAGACTGTTACAAAATGATCGTCCTCTTGCTATTATTGACCAAAAGAATGATAAAAATGTGATCAAGGAACAACAACAAGATTGGGAAGATGTCAAATTCAGATCCATCTCTAAGATTTTGGTGGAAATTCAGGTTACATTTTCTTTTTCTAATATCTCACTAACCCAAGCATTTTATTGATAATGTGGCCATGTATTGCAGATTCAGAGTTGCAAAATGATATGTTCAACTGAATCAACTGAGACAGACTGTAATTGGTTCTACTTTGGATGTAAGGACTGTAGTAAACGTGTCACTAGGATTCGTAGGAGTGACACTACTTTGGAGAAGCCACTCTGGCGTTGCGAGAAATGTCATGCAAATGTCACTAAAGTAGAACTAAAATAAGTGTCCACGCATGTGTTTTTATGAATATTTGATTTTTTCTTAGCAGTGACACCACTTACGTTTTTTCAGTTACAATCAAGTATAAGCTGCACTTATTTATGAAAGATGACAGTGACACATGCAAATTGATGATGCTTGACACTGTTGCCAAAACCATAATTGGGAACATTGCTGTTGAACTTTGGGATGGTTCATATGATGAGGTAAGTCTTTTTTAGTTATAATCAAATGATTTTTTTTTGTGATGTAAATCATTTTGAATATTTACAGATAGAAGATCCATAAATAATCCCATGCCTATCCGAAGTTTAGTTGGAAAGTCATTTGGTTTTGGTCTTTCAATTAGCCTCGGACAATGTGGATAATGAATCAGACACTTTCTTCGTTTCCGACGTCTGGACTGGTAATAATATTCATAAAATTGAGTCTCAGTTTGAACCAGTTTCTTAGATAGAGACCAATTCTTCCACTCTTTCCAATGGGGAGGTTTGTGATTATTATTTACTAATCACGCTTTCTGTCCCAATGTGAAAGAGTGTATACTAATAGGAATTTTTAATGTTTTGTGTGTTCGTATATGTTATGGTGGTCAATCCAAACTCTCAGAATGAATTAGAAGGATTTTCAACGCCTACTATCAAATGCAAGGAAGAAGATACAGATCTGAAAGACATCACTTCTACTTTTAAGAAGATGTGCACCAAGGCAGTGAAGTTGGAAAAGAATAAGGTCAACTAGAGACTACATGATTGAACTTTTGCAGTTTGATTTTCTGGCATTTTTTTAATTTATTTTCTGGTGTTTTTACTTCTGGATTTTTATTCTTAAATTCTGTTTCATTTTTAATTATACCATTTGGTTTCATAATTAGTTTTCATAAAATAACAAGAATAAATTATTGTGAGCAAGCACAATCCTAAAAACTCCAAACGATAAACTAACAACATACATTCCTAAACCGCCTATATTTTTGCACACTATTCTACCATTCAACTTAACAGAAATTTCTAGCCATTTTTTTATCAAGTTTGTAATCAAGTAGAGGACTAACCTGTGGAGGAAACTGTCGACTGAAAATGATGAAGTATAATATTACTGTAAAACTTCACTAGATATATTCAGATCCGTTCAACCTAAAGTTATATAATATAAGTTCAAATATATATTACAATTTTAGAAGCATATTATCAAATCTATAGAAATAAATTATTATTCAATTATAACAAACTAATTGGTTTTAAAATAATTATAAATACTTATTTGGTAATAATGGTTGTATTTCAGAAATGCACACTGATGTTAGTCTGAGGCTATATTTGATAATTGCAGATTTTATCGCAACAAGGATGTGGATTCTACTTTCAAGAATAGTAAAGAGTGTTTTTTTTTTTTTGGTTTTAGCAACATTGAGATTTTTCCACGCTCTACTTAATTCCTAAAATAATGCATGTGTTTTTATTGACTAGATAAGTTGATTCATTTTGTGTCTCTGACTTTCAAATAAGTATACCAATCAAAATCATTCAAGGAAAGCTATGACATCCAATAAGCAGTCATAATCTAAACAAGAATGATAAAGCATCTTTATTCTAAACCTATATGATTCTAAGTTACTTTCTTCTAATGAACTAATCATCGTTTAATATGAAACATGGCGTAAAGGAAAGACAATATAGTACTAACCTTGATGTTGTCCCGACTCTTCATAAATGTATTGTGCGTTATGACCAAACCAGTAAATGATTGACGAGTCCCAATCTCCTTTTGTTTTTCATTACCTTCTGTCCATTATCATTGGCACATCACGTCCATAACCATAAAGCATACAAACCAAGATTGAATGAATAAGACTAATTGCTCAATATGAGAATGTTGTGTATATATAACAATTTAAATAAATAGTGGAAGTCAATTACTATATTGTCTCTAACGCCACAAAACAACCCAAGTCAAAATCTCTATAAAAAATAATCTCAGATACAATATAGTTATTTAGTTTGTAAAATAATACACTATATATCATATGTAAGAGACAATGTGTAACTCATCAAGCAATATACCCTATTAAGAGCATATTGTATATCTATTGTTCGACTTGTGTAAAAATCATACAGTCGACTCCGTAAGATAATATGTGTAACAATCAGAGAGAATATGTATGAATAGTTCCATTGTATATTCTAAACTGAGAAGACAAAACCTTTCCATTGAAAGAACGAATGTAACAATCAAACATACTTGACACATCAGCTATATGTAAGCAAAAAATGTAAGCTTACTTACACAATAGAACATGGTACTCAATCTGTAATTTAAAACACATCAGACTAGAGCTTGATTATTACCCAAGTATTCTGTCTATATTCATAATCATGACCTGAGATTAAAAAAATTGAAAAGGGAGACAAATTTTAAAAGCGAATTGACATTCTATTTTGGCAAACAACACGAAATTAAAATTAAAGTCAGTTGTCATCACTATCACGATTTATGTATTTCAAGTTAAGATATATGAAGCCACATATAAGTAATTCATGTTTAAGAAAAAACTTATCTTTGCATGTCGACTACAACTATCTATAATCTTCTTATATGTTCTATGTTCATCTTCTCCTATGAAAAAAGTATGTTAGGAGGTGAGTTTGACTAAATCTGCTGGAAGTCAAATATTTAACTTGATATTCCATTAATCTTCTTAGAAAACGTTGCATGTCCGAGCCGAGTCTTCTCATCTTTATCACATATAGAATATGATTTGGTGATTTTCAAGTCTCGATCGATCAGATTTGGCCGATCTACAGTTTATTTACAGAGTACCTTCCGTTACAAAAAAATTGAATATACGCAAATCTTTTAAGAAACAAAAGTAATAGAAAATAACAGAGGAGAAATAAAATCAAACCTTCTATCTTAAACTTTAATCTCTTCTGAGAAACACATAAGATCTCTTTCAATGAAGATTTTGACGAAGTGATTTCTTTGAGAGTTAGGTGAGAAGATAACATTTTCTTGCCGAGAGAGAGAGAGAGAGAGCAATGTGGGATGTAATTAGTTAGGTTTGGACCAAACTACTTTTTTCCCCGAAAAAAAAATCTTATTTACATTTGGGATTTTTTTAAAAAAATTTGTGTAATGGTCAACTTTAACCATATACATGTTATATTGGCCCATTGAAGTTATTTGTATTTGTTTTTTTATTTATTTTTTATAAAGACCATATCCTATATGTAATGAATGTAACTAAATTAAATTAAAAGCATTTTTAACATTTACTATTTCTTACTAAAAATATATCAATTTTGGTTTTACAAAATAAATAGTCCATTTATATTATCTTCAATAACTAAATACAGAAAATATTTATAATTTGTAAATTAATAACATAAATTTCACATAAAATTGATTACATTTCAAATAATTTAATACTAAAAAATTATAAATCTGAAGTATTTTAAATTATTAAAATTATCCTAAAGACCCAAAGTACTCGAATATCTTTTATCCAAAATATTAAAATTTATCTTAATTATCCAATTTATATTCGAAAACCCCCAACATCTGTTTTTACCCACGAACTATCCAAAATTAACCGAAAATATTGTAACCAAACCGTAACCGAATTGGAACAAATATTTATCTGATGTTAGTTGGTTTTTATCATTGTTACCCAAACCTAAACCGCAAGAACTGAACTGAACCGGACCCGACCAAAATTTCATAGATAATCGAACAGTTCCTATATCTCTAGAACCAAAAACCAAAAAAATTAAAGAACCGAACCAGAAATAAACTGAAAACCGAACCCCATGCCTATTACATTTAATACGATAATTACCAAGCAACGTTGACCACAATTTCTAAAACACATCAATTACCAATGGTTTATGAGTTTATAATGATTTACAAATTAAGCAAACACCCGAGCAGGTGTGCGGGTCACGATCTAGTTATTGTTTATTACTATAGATAAGGATATAGAAAAGGGTTTACATCTTTGTTTTATTGTTTGGTTAAGGTTTGCCATCTAGGTTGATACCAAAAAAGAGAGCTAGCCGTTCCCTTATCGCCTTGTATAACTCTGTACCTTCAGATATCAAACGATCAATTTTCGTTTCATCATCCCGGTTCATAAACCCATGATTCTGGTTAACTGGTAAATTTAGAATCTTAGAGAGTCCATCCATATAGTATAGCATCATATCCAGTTGTGGGGCCAAGGGAGAAGGGAAAAGCTGAGAAGCCGGAGAGGAATAAGGCGTTCTGCCCAACTGAGGTGTTCTATTGCTATGATCCTTATTGGTTTGTGGATCGAAAGAAGAAGAGAAAACCTGAGACGCCAAAAAGGAAGAAGGCAGCATACCTAACCCAAGAGTTTGATTGCTAGGATTTTCAGACACTGATGAACCAGATTGATTCTTTGTACGGTATTTTCTTATGCGTTCAACTGGTGGATCGTGCTCGTGTATCCCAATGTATGTAGCCACCACTAACTTCACATTGTCTCTGCTTCTCTCCAATGTTTCTTCACCTTACACCCAATGTACATGCACTTGTAGTAGCCCCTGAAATTACCATTTACACCAAAATAAATATATATTTTTGCCAAAACGCCTGAATAATATGCTTGTGAAAGAAATATATAACCTTGGATTTGCATTCCCTCTGACAACTATTTTACCATATTTTCTCCAGTGAAAACCATCATCAGGATGGTCTTCTTCGCTTTCCACCTGAATTATGACCTTTTGGGTCTTGTTCTGGCTTGTGACTCCCATGTTTGATACTACAAGTTTCCTGCGAGAGAATTATGTAATGCATGTCAATTTTATTATTAAATATATCAATTATCCAATTTAATTAAGATGTTAAGTTTATTATTATTATATATTTATTATTCAATGTTAACTTGGAACCTTCTCTTTCGAGATGAAGGTTCAACAACAATGTTGTGATTTTCGAATTTGTCTTCCTCTTGGTTGTATTCTCTTTTCTTGTCATCCTCTTCGCTACCATTTTCAAGGGAGATTAGGTTCATAACATTGTTTTCAGAAAACCTTCAGGATCAAAAGAGGGGACTATAGGTTCACCAATGGCATCAGCACTAGATTCTTGAGATGTGATATAAACAAACTCTTTCGTTGGAATATCATGAGAGCCTGTTTTACATGTAAAAACAAAATATTCTGAAAATCAAAACTGGAAGAAAACTCGAGACACTAAAAACTCTATTACTTCCTTGTGGAGCCATATCAACGTCCATAAGCTGATGAGGAAGATTGTTTTTAATTATCATCATCGCTGCATGGGCGTCACCAAACTTTCCACTGTCTCCGGAGGCGCGTCATTAGGGATTGGACACGGAGAAATAATCTGAAAAATATGTTATACAAATACAATAAACAGTTAGTTTTATCATATGTTAAAATATATATCACTTATAAGAGATCAATCTTAAAATTATAAAATTTATTCTTACTTACATGTGAAGAAGAGATAGAGAACATATTTGGAGATTCTCACAATGGAGAGAGACTGAATCCTGGAGATATTACGAGGATAGGAGAAGGAACAAGAACTGGGTTGCTGAAAGAATTAGCAAATGAACTGATGCTCTCTATCTCGAGCGGTGGAATATCAAATCCTAATTTTGCAGCCACTCTGTCATGGAGACCACCAGATCTTTGTTCAGACTGAGGATCAGTCGATAGGTTGGTTTGAGGGAAGGTCTCGCTGATCGGATTTAGACCATTATCGTTTTGATCCAAAATTGTGCTAGGACTGGACAGTGGAGCCCAATCAGACGCCATATCCATAAAGTTTTCATAATCACTCATTTTTGTTGGGGAGAAAATCCTAAGATGTCAACAAAACCACACAAAAAAAAAGATCGTTGAAAACAGAATAAATATTTGGAATAGAAGTAATGTAATTTAAAGGTGATATGATTTGGGCAATTTTAAATAATTGGCATTGTAATGAATAATTTATTTATAGATGTAAAGGAAAACCGTTTTCTTCAAAGGAAACGAGGTAATGTCTGTGCTGCATAGAATGAAGGTGGTCTTCTTATAGTAAAATCAACCAATTAATTTTGGTAAAAATTTATGTGGTCAAACTTTCATCATCCAAATTTCAGAAATTCCTAAAGAGGTTTTAATTACCGTTTACTTCTTTTTTGGTTTTATGCTAGGTGTATACTTTGGTCAAATTTTATGAAAACAATACTGAAAGATAAGCATACGGTTTGGTTAGTTCGGGTTATTCGGTTCGAGTAGTTCAGTTTTCGGTTAGTTCGGATTAACATAAATTTTACTGAATTAACCCTAAACAGAGTATGGTTAGGTTCAGTTCGGTATTCGGTTAGTTCAGTTTTTGAAAGTTCTACCAAAGTTTTGGTTTGATATCTGTTTATTTTGTTAAAAATGGGATAAATTTGGTTAGTTCTTCAAAATTTGGTTTGTTCGGTTCATGTTTTGGTACGGTTTGGGTATAAACTTTTATAAGAAGAAAACAAAGTAACATATTGCCGATCGAACCAAAAACCAATATTTTTAGAAAACCTACTGAATCGTACAAAACTGATGGCGAACTAACTGAACTAACCAAAATATTTGTTCGGTTCTGTTCGGAAAATTTGGCTCTGTTCAAAATCCCAGTCCTACCGAAAGCTAATGACTTTACACAAAATGCAAAATTCTGCTTTTATTTTCCCATATTTTATTTATGCCAAGATATATAAAAATAGTTTTTGGTTATAAATAATTAAGTTCAGTAAATTAGTTTGTATCCATTATTTTAAGATTATAGCAATGTTTAAAATATTATTTAGAACATGATTAGGTTTATATCTGCTTTATAATAAAATTTATAAATACATGTTTAGTGTAAATTATTTAGTTATTGGTTTTAAAAATGTTGTACAATAAAACTAGAAGATGTTATCAATGTAGCAAATTAATCTAGATAGTAAATCACCACGACTTACATTGATTAATCGTTTAAAGCCTTTATCTTAAATCTAGACACACTTTAATTAGTTTTAATTCATAACATATTCTTTATAATAAATAATAATAATTAATATAACATATTTATCCTATAATATCACCGTAATTTTACATTTTTCTTATTTTTCACAACTTTAGATATATTTTAATAAATTTTGAACCATCATATTATTATTTTTGTCAAAAGAATATCGCCTAATATATTAGGTAGTATGGAAGTTTTGTCAAATGTCTTTTCCGTTTTATAATCAGAATTTAAAGCTTCCACAAGCTTTTGAAAGCTTGTTTTGATTCCATGTAGTTTAAGTAATATCACATGTTATTACTATTCGAAAAAATGTAATAAACACTATATTATATGTATATCTTAATACGAAAATATTATATGTATTATCTATATATAATATAATGTTTCTTCCCTTCTGAGAGTGCCACCTCATCAATTTGATTAACCTCATGTTGACACGTGTCCCATTTTAAAATGCAGCATCTTATTTTTTTCACGTGAACACTTCTTTCCCACTTTTCTGTTAAAGCCCAGATGAGTTTTGAATAGTACAAGCAAAATCCCAAATACGAAAAGCTAATTACGTCTAAAGGTTAACACACCTCATTGTTTCTACTTTAACATTGATGCCACAAACGTTTTCCATCACCGTCTCTCATTTTTCATCCCCGTGAAAATTCTTACTTATACTACATAGAGCCTTCGATTGTTGGTGATGATGTCTTCGCAGATGGTTGCTGGTAGAAGTAGAACAACTCTAACCTTGATTCACCAGAAAAACAAAGCCCACAACTCACTTAAACAAGAGTACTCTTTAGAAACCTCTCATTAAACGACAAGACATCTGAACTTTCGTACTCCATTTGACTCATACTTGCTCATGTTTTATTATGAGAAATCAAATTTTATATACAAAAATTAAATCAAGTAAATAACAAAAAGTAACAAGAATAATAGATGGTACATGCTGATGTGTCAAAAAGTAGATCCTATATCATGAAATAGAAATCTTAGACAATAATTAACCCCGGTTTCTTAATTGGGGTTTTTAGCTTCGACTAAGAGATATAAAAGACGTCTGTTAGCAGAAAAGTGTAATAACAAATAGGGTCAAATCATGAGTTAAGAACCTCAAATAAGAGACCGGAGTTAATCATGCTCTTAGAAGATTATACTCATATTTCTTTGGTTGTAAATATTTTCCTAACCTATATAAATAAAATTAAAAAATCTAAAACAATTAAAAATGAATATTTTTACAATAATCTTTGACTAATAAAAATATACAGTAATGTACATAGTAATATATGGTTTGCGCTATAAATTAGGATTAAAAGTTCAAAAATTAAATGATGTAAGAGTTTTAGTACCATGGTAATGAAATCTAAATATTTTGTATTTTAGGTTTTAAAAAAAAAATTATTTTAGTTGTTTTAGAAAATTAATTCTCCTGTTTATGGAACAGAAAAAACTTAATTTATTACAAATTAAATTTTGTGTCTCTTTAAGCAACTAATTTTTACTATGATTCCTCCAAATCTTGACAACAAAAACATCTTGGTAACTGGTCTCTTTTACAATCAAACCGGCAAATGGAACATATATACTATAATGAATCTCTTCCTAACAAAACATGCAAAGCTGTTCTTAAGAACAAAGTCCAAGCAAGAAATAGTCTAGATAGCTGATGTTTGGATTGCCAATTGCTCACCAAAGTTGACAGTTTTTTTTTTGGAGATTATGCTAAGTCTACAGTTGGAAAGAACCTCAAAAAGAGTGAAACACATTAATTGTTAGATACAAATTATTCAACTGCAAATAGTATACAACACTATAAGGATGATGTCGTATAAGAAAAAAATCAAAAAATAAATACTTACAAATAAATTAATCCACAACTTTTTTTGTCAAATTAATCCACAACTTAAATTAACAAGATAATATATCTCAATACCAACAAAAAAAAACTTATATATGTAAGATAAGTAATATTTAAATAAAGAGTCTGATTAGTTGGGTTATAAATACATGATTTTTTGTAAGAATTTAGTTTGTAACTTTTAGAGATGTAGTGTAAGTTTTTTGATCTAGAAAATACTACAATTTTTAAACAGCTGATTTAAGAAAAAAGCCATGAAAATTATAGGGTTGTTGATTTAAGGGGGAGGGTCCATTAAATTACTTAGAGACTAATTGGAAACAAAAGTTATAATAGTTTAAGTAAAATGAAACATGTCTACAAACAACCAATTAAACAGTATAACTAAATTTAATTATTTTTTGTTCATTTGGCTCATCACCTTATATATAATTTCCAATAAAAATTAGATACTATTTTTTTATTTGCGTAAGACAATACACTGAATAATTTAAAATTATTTATAAATGTCTAGATACTTATATTTTTAAAATAATTAAAATATTGTTATATATCTTTTGAAGCCCTCACAACATATCAAATGCCATAACTCTTTAATATAAAAGCAACTATTGTAAACAAGAAAAATATATCTTACCACATATAATCCTCCTAACCTAAAACTTTATAAAAGACAAAAAAATATTATCATACACATTTCTTAAAATGCAAACCTAAAACACAAACCACAAAACCATACAAAAGTAGTAAACTAGATCACAAGAACGCTAAATGAGGTTGAAAAAAATATAAAGGTAAAACTCTAGACTTTTTCTGCAAACAAACTTCAAACTAAAAGTTAAAGTCATTGTAAACTGATCTTTGAGATGATTATATTTTACATTCTTTAGAAATATATAATTAGAAGCAATCAATGATAAACCTACAAAAAAAACACCAGCAAAAAACAAAAACTATAGTGAAATTTTAAAAAGATAATGGAAGACGACCAAACTTAAAAAAGAACAATACCATAACACAAACTTAAGTTTAGTAAGCAATATCTATAAGGGAAATACAAGGCAAATGAACCCACGCTTGCACGGGGTATGATGCATAGTATCTTAAAAAGAGAGTTTACAAACACAATCTTTATATTAAAGTAAACAAATAATTTTCCCTTTTAAAATTTATCGGTTAGTTTTTTATGCAACTTCGTACCGACCATCACTTTATTTTTCTAATTTTATTTAACAAATCCACATATACCAAATTTTAAAGAATCAAAATATACTTACACATCTAAGATGAAGAACTAAACTAATACAATGAATAGAATTATCCGATTTATCTGAATTAGTATAAAATAGTTATACTTTAATTTGAAGGAATATATGTAAAGCAATAAATCCGCAAATTGAGTCATTGTTCCATTCAAATTCTTATATCCAAAATCAAAATTCAACTAAAACAATAATAGTTTATTATCTATAGTAATATTTTTATACATATAAATCTTATAGAAAAACTCAACTTATAAATAAATAAATATGGAGTTCTCAAATAATATTGTAGAGATATTAACAAACTATCAAATTAAGTTCTTTTGCATAATTTATATACATGAATGAGATTTCAATATATTATCATCGTTTTCATTTATGTAATTTGAATCAATCAATACTTTAGTTTATTTTTACTATTTGACTATCCAAAAAACATCTATTAAATTATATATAGTTTTAAGTCAGGTACGATGGTCTTCCTATGGATTTGGTCACCATTGGACGAGCCATGTCATCATCCAAGAAAACGCCACAGGAGTGGCGTGCCACTTTCCTTTATATATCTTGAGTAATTCTCCACATTTCCTAGGTCTAAATTTCTTAAATTATTCAAACTTTTTATATTGATAATTAGTTTAAACAAGAATAAAAATCTATATAGAAATAAAAAATCATAATGAGGGAGACAAGTACAAGATTTTACACATCATGTGCATCTATCTTATTAAAAATGTAGTCCCAAAAGACTTCACCCTTACTTTAGCTTAGTATTTACCATTCTATGCCACTGGATTATTTTAACACAAATTATTTACGGGCTACTTAATCAATTAGATATATCCGAAGCCCAATACCTCTTATCTGGGCCGATAAATTATTTCTAAGAACCAAAATATTAATTTATGATCCAAAAATCTAGCCAATATGTAAACAATATTTACTATTTCCAAATTACAAGACATCCAATAAATCTATCTTATTGAAAATATATTCAACCAATAAAATAAAAGAATTTGATTTCCATATATGAAAAAACGTAATAAATTCCTAAAATTAAGATAACCATTAATTAATTTATTTTATTTTATATCATAGATTTTGTGTGATATGCAATCTTTTTTGCCTTCAATAATTACGTGTTACGAAAGAAATACCAAATAAAATATATTCACACATATTTTAAAAGGAATATTTAACCTTGGTTCCCTATAATCTCGCCTAAATATAGCCTTAACTAATTACGATATTAAATTTCAGCCCTATTAAATATCTAAATCTACTAGCATATAAATATATATGGTGTCTTCCTCTTTTCTACGCATTCTCAAAACACAGCAAAAAAGTGACAGAGCAACAAAGCAAAAAAAAACTATGGCAATGGTAAACCACCAAAGTTATGTTCTTATCAACAAAGTCAAACCGCACAAAGACACTTGGAAGGTACACGTGAAGCTATTCCATTTGCGGAAACAAAACACAAGTTTTTGGACTTGCAGAAGAATTCTAAATATGAATTTCCTATACTTTTTGTTTTATCGTTATATCATTTTCACAATATTGATACTAATAGCTATATTGATATGTATAGGGTGGTAAGATTCATGCTTATTGCAAAAGAAATCAGATGTATCGTCTCCAACACAATCTTCCTATTTTAGAATGGAGATGCATTGAAAATTTTACGGTTACTGGAACTTCGGGCAAATATCACCCAACTGATCTACCTTACAAAGTGATTTTCACAAGTGAACAGTGATAACTCGATCGGCGTTTCAGGACGACAACCCATGTCTTAGCCTTGCGAGTTATGAAGCCATTCCAGAAATGAATAGCTACATCCTAATCGGTATGCCCCTACGT
This sequence comes from Moricandia arvensis, assembly GCA_905132765.1. Lineage (NCBI taxonomy): Eukaryota > Viridiplantae > Streptophyta > Magnoliopsida > Brassicales > Brassicaceae > Moricandia > Moricandia arvensis. Next base: position 12,551 of record CAJHQP010005210.1, on the reverse strand, counting down.
TTATTTGCTAATTTATATATTTATATATTACTTTATATTGAGTTTCTAAAAATGGAGTATAGTATATGATATGTAATTATTTTTAAAACAGATGTCATCGGTGAAGTTATTGACCTAGGAGGAATACAAATAGTGCAAGTTCATCAAAATGATAGAAAGAAAATTCAGTTTTGTTTACGTGACATAGAGTAAGCCTAATATATTTAGTGTATTTATAAATTTACAGTCTACCATTATACATGTAGATTCATTAACTTATATGATTTTGTATGCATTGGTAATGTTTTTGCATGTTTCTTGTGGGGAAAGCATGCAAAACAATGTGAATCTCCTCCTAAAGATACAAAGATTCTACGATAATCTTTTTGGTAAGATTTGTGAAAATCAGCTTTTACAGAGGTATAAACATGTTAATAAAAGTTGATATAATTAATATATTTGTGTTCACCAAAGAATACATGAAATTAACTATGGTTGTAAAAATATGTGACATACAAATCACAAATGCATTTGATGCTTCAGTTGTTATTCTCAACCCAGAGATGAAGGAAGTGGTAAACTTTAGGAAAAAGTAATTGTACACTATAAATAAATAATTAGAGGAATCAAATTAATATTCACTTTCTTTGTTATTGATAAAATAAAATAAAATTTCAGACTGTTACAAAAGAATGATCAAACTATGATCAAGCAACAACAACAAGATTGGGAAGATGTTGAATTCATATCCATCTCTGAGATTTTGGAGGAAATTGAGGTTACATTTCCTTTTCTAATATCACTAACCCAAGCATTTTATTGATGATGTGGCGATGTATTGCAGATTCAGAGTTTCAAAATGACATGTTCAATTGAAACAGATTAGGGTTGGTTCTACTTTGGATGTAAGGACTGTAGTAAACGTGTCACTAAGATTCATAGGAATGACACTACTTTGGAAAAACCATTGTGGCATTGTGAGAAATGTCATGCAAATGTCAATAAAGTAGAATCAAAATGTCTATGCTTGTGTTTTTTTATGAATATTTGATTTTTTTTCATGAATATTTGATTTTTTTTCATGAATATTTGATTTTTTTTTCTTAGCAATGACACTACTTATGTTTTTTCCAGTTACAATCAAGTACAAGCTGCACTTACCTGTGAAAGATGATAATGACACATGTAAATTGATGATGCTTGGCACTGTTGCCAAAACCATGATTGGGATCATTGTTGTTGAATTTTGGGATGGTTCATATGATTTAAGTATTTCCTAGTTATAATCAAATGAGTTTTTTTTTTGTGATGTACATTATTCTTTTTGAATATTTACATATAGAAGATCGAGAAATAATCTTCATGCCTATCCAAAGTTTAGTTGGACAGACATTTTTTGGTCTTTCAATTAGCTTGGACAATGTGGATAATGGATCAGACACTTTCTTTGTTTCTAAAGTCTGTACAGGTAATAATATTCATAAAGTTGAGTCTCAGTCTGAACCAGTTTCTCAGATAGAGACCAATTCTCCCACTCTTTCCAGTGGAGAGGTTTGTGATTATTATTTACTAATCACGCTTTCTTTGCCAATGTGAAAGAGTGTATACTAATAGGAATTTTTAATGTTTTATTTGTTTGTATATGTTATGGTGGTCAATCCAAACTCTCGGAAGTAATCAGAAGGATTTTCAACCCCTACTATCAAACGCAAGGAAGAAGATACGGATCTGAAAGACATAACTTCTACTTCTAAGAAATGTGCACCAAGGCAGTGAAGTTGGAAAAAATAAGGTCGATTAAAGACTACATGATTGGAACCATTTGCAGTTTGATTTGCTGGTGTTTTCGGTTTTTTTATTTATTTCTGGTGTTTTTACTTCTGGATTTTTATTCTTAAGTTTGTTTCCTTTTTAATTTATACTATTTGGTTTCATGAATGTGATCATTTTTCGGCTATACATTAATTAGTTTTTGTAATAATTACCACTGTTTATTCAAGAATAAATTATTGTGGGCAAGCACAATCATAAACAACCCAAACCAATAAACTAACAGCATACAATCATAAACCACCTATATTTTTTCACGCTATTCTACCATTCAACTTAACATAATTTTCTAACCATTTTTTGATAAAGTTTGTAATCAAGTCGAGAACTAACCTGTGGAGGCAACTGTCGTCTCAAAATTACTTCACTTGATATCTTCAGTTCTATTCAACCTAAAGTTATATAATATAAGTTTACATCTATAGTACAATTTTAGAAGCATATTATCAAATCTATATAAAGGAAATTATTATTCAATTCTAACAAACTAATTGGTTTCAAAATAATTATAACTACCTATTTTGTAATAATGGTTGTATTTAAGAAATGCACAATGATGTTAGTCCGAGACTATATTTGATAATTGCAAATATTATCGAAACAAGGATGTGGATTCTACTTTCACGAATACTAAAGAGTGTTTTTTTTTTTGGTTTTAGCAACATTGAGAATTTTTCATGCTCTACTTAATGCCTATAATAATGCATGTGTTTTTATAGACTAGATAAGTTGATTCAATTTGTGTCTCTGTCTTTCAAATAAGTATACCAATTACAATCATTCAAGGAAAACTATTACATCCAATAAGCAGTCATAAGCTCAACAGGAAACTTTCTTTTAATGAACTGATCATCGTTTAATATGAAACATGGCGTAAAGAAAAGAAAATATAGTACTAACCTTGATGTTGTCCTGACTTTTCGTAAATGCATTGTGCATTCTGACCAAACCAATGAACGATTGACGGATCCCAGTCTCTTTTTGTTTTTCATTACCTTCTCTCCATTATCATTGGCACATCATGTCCATTACCTTAAAGCATACAAACCAAAATTGAATTAATAAGACTAATTGCTGAACATGAGAATGTTGCGTATATATGACCATTTAAATAAATAGTGTTTAAATAAATAGTGGAAGTCAATTACTATATTGTCTCTAACGCCACAAAATAACCCCAAGTCAAAATATCTAAAAGAAAATTAATCTCAGATACAATATAGTTATTTATTTTGTAAAAATAATACACTATATAGCATACGTAAGAGAGAATGTGTAACTCATCAAGCAATATACCCTATTAAGAGCATATTCTACATCTATTGTTCAACTTGTGTAAAAATCATACAGTCGACCTCCGTAAGATAATATGTGTAACAATCAGAGAGAATATGTATGAATCTTTCCATTGTATATTCTAAACTGAGAAGACAAAGCCTTTCCATTGAAAGCACATATGTAACAATCAAACATACTTGACACATCAACTATGTGGCAAAAAATGTAAGCTTTCTTACACAATAGAACATGGTACTCAATCTGTAATTTAAAACACATCAGACTAGAGCTTGATTATTACCCAAATATTCTTTCTATGTTCACTATCATGATCTGAGATTTTAAAAAAAAATTGAAAACGGAGACAAATTTTAAAAGCGAATTGACATTCTATTTTGGCAAACAACACGAAATTAAAATTAAAGTCAATTGTCATCACTATCACGATTTATGTATTTCAAGTTAAGATATATGAAGCCACATATAAGTAATTCATGTTTTAAGAAAAAAAAACTTATCTTTGCATGTCGACTACAACTATCTGTAATCTTCTTAGATGTTCTATGTTCATCTTCTCCTATGAAACAGGTATGTTAGGAGGTGAGTTTGAATAACTCTGCTGGAAGTCAAATATTTAACTTTATATTCCATTAATCTTCTTAGAAAACGTTGCATGTCAGAGCCGAGTCTTCTCATCTTTATCACATATAGAATATGATTTGGTGATTTTCAAGTCTCGATCGATCAGATTTGGCCGATCTACAGTTTATTTACAGAGTACCTTCCGTTACAAAAAAAAATTGAATACACGCAAATCATTTAAGAAAACGACAGAAATAGGAAATAAAAGAGGAGAAAGAAAATCTAACCTTCTATCTTAAACTTGAACCTCTTCTGAGAAACACATAAGATCTCTTTCAATGAAGATTTTGACGAAGTGATTTCTGTGAGAGTTTGGTGAGAAGATAACATTTTCTTGCCGAGAGAGAGAGAGAGAGAGAGAGCAACGTGGGATGTAATTAGTTAGGTTTGACCAAACTACTTTTTTCCCCAGAAAAAAAATTTTAGTTTACATTTGGGATTTTTTTTTGTGTAATGGTCAACTTTAATCATATACATGTTATATTGGCTCACTGATGTTATTTGTATTTGCTTTTTTTTTTTTTTTATAAAGACCATATCCTATTTGTATTGAATTTAACTAAATTAAATTAAAACCATTTTTAACATTTACTATTTCTTACCAAAATAGATCAATGTTGGTTTTACAAAATAAATTGTCCATTTGTATTATCTTCAATAACTAAATACAGAAAAAAATTATAATTTGTACATTAATAACATATATTTCACATAAAACTGATTACATTTCAAATTATTTTAATACTCAAAAATTATAAATCTAAAGTATTTAAATTATTAAAATTATCCTAAAGACCCAAAGAACTCAGATAGTTTTTATCCAAAATACAAAAATTTATCTCAATTATCCGATTTATATCCGAAGCCCATGATCTGTTTTTACCACGAATTATCCAAAATTAACCGAAAATATTGTAACCAACCGTAACTGAATTGGAACAATTATTTATCTGATGTTAGTCGGTTTTTATAATTGTTACCCAAACCTAAACCACAAGAACTGAACTGAACCGGACCCGACCAAAATTTCATAGATAATCGAACTGTTCCTATATCTCTAGAACCAAAAACCAAAAAAAAAACTAAAGAACCGAACCAGAAATAAATTGAAAACCGAACCCCATGCCTATTATAATCAATACGATATTACCAAACAATGTTGACCACAATTTATAAAACACAGTAATTACCGATGGTTTATGAGTTTATAATGATTTTACAAATTAAGCAAACACCCGAGCAGGTGCGCGGGTCACGATCTAGTTATTGTTTATTACTATATGATAAGGATATAGAAAAGGGTTTACATCTTTGTTTTTTTTTTGGTTAAGGTTTGCCATCTAGGTTGATACCAAAAAGAGAGCTAGTTGTTCCCTTATCGCCTTGTATAACTCTCTACCTTCAGATATCAAACAATCAATTTCCTTTCATCATCCTGGTTCATAAGCCCATGATTCTGGTTAACTGGTAAATTTAGAATCTTAGAGAGTCCATCCATATAGTATTGCATCATATCCAGTTGTGGGGCTAAGGGAGAAGGGAAAAGCTGAGAAGCCGGAGACGAATAAGGCGTTCTGCCCAACTGAGGTGTTCTATTGCTATGATCCTTTTGGGTTTGTGGATCTAAAAAAGAAGAGAAAACCTGAGACGCCAAAAAGGAAGAAGGCGGCATACGTAACCCAAGAGTCTGATTGCTAGGATTTTGAGACACTGATGAACCGGATTGATTCTTTGTACCGTATTTTCTTATGCGTTCAACTGGTGGATCATGCTCGTGTATCCCATTGTATGTAGCCACCACTAACTTCACATTGTCTCTGCTTCTCTCCACATGTTTCTTCACCTTACACCCAATGTACGTGCACTTGTAGTAGCCCCTGAAATTACCATTTACACCAAAATAAATATATATATTTTTTGCCAAAACGCCTGAATAATATGCTTGTGAAAGAAATATATAACCTTGGATTTGCATTCCCTCTAACAATTTTTTACCATATTTTCTCCAGTGAAAACCATCGTCAGGATAGTCTTCTTCGCTTTCCACCTGAATTATGACCTTTTGGGTCTTGTTCTGGCTTGTGACTCCCATGTTTGATACTACAAGATTCCTGCAAGAGAATTATGTAATGCATGTCAATTTTATTATTAAATATATCAATTATCCAATTTAATTAAGATGTTAAGTTTATTATTATTATATATTTATTATTCAATGTTAACTTTGAACCTTGTCTTTCGAGATGAAGGTTCAACAACAATGTTGTGATTTTCAACTTTGTCTTCCTCTTGGTTGTATTCTCTTTTCTTGTTATCCCTCTTCGCTACCCATTTTCAAGGGAGATTAGGTTCATAACATCGGTTTCAGCAACAACTTCAGGATCAAATGAGGGGACTATAAGAGCACCAATGGGATCAGCACTAGATTCTTGAGATGTCATATAAACAGACTCTTCTGTTGGAATATCATGAGAGCCTGTTTTACATGTAAAAACAACAATATTCTGAAAATTGAAACTGGAAGAAAACTCGAGACACTAAAAACTCTATTACCTCCTTGAGGAGCCAGATCAACGTCCATCGGCTGATGAGGAAGATTGTTGTTAATTTTCATCATCGCTGCATGGGCGCCACCTGAGTTTTCCATTGTCTTCGGAGGCGTGTCATTAGGGATTGGATACGGAGAAATAATCTGAAAATAAGTTATACAAATACAATAAACAGTTAGTTTTATCATATGTTAAAATATATATCACGTATAAGAGATCAATCTTAAAATTATAAAAGGTATTGTTACTTACATGTGAAGAAGAGCTAGAGAACATATTTGGAGTTTCCAACAATGGAGAGAGACTGAATCCTGGAGATATTACGAGGATAGGAGAAGAAACAAGAACTGGGTTGCTAAAAGAATTAGCAAATGAACTGATGCTCTCTATCCCGAGCGGTGGAATATCAAATCCTAATTTTGCAGCCACTCTGTCATGAAGACCACCAGATCTTTGTTCAGACTGAGGATCAGTCGATAGGTTGGTTTGAGGGAAGGTCTCGCTGATCGGATTTAGACCATTATCGTTTTGATCCAAAATTGTGCTAGGACTGGACAGTGGAGCCCAATCAGACGGCATATCCATACAGTTTTCATAATCACTCATTTTTGTTGGGGAGAAAATCCTAAGATGTCAACAAAACCACAAAAACAAAAAGACCGTTGAAAACATAATAAATATTTGGAATAGAAGTAATGTAATTTAAAGGTGATATGATTTGGGAATTTTAAATAATTGGCATTGTAATGAATAATTTTATTTATAGATGCAAAGGAAAACCGTTTTCTTCAAAGGAAACGAGGTAATGTGTGTGATGCATAGAATGAAGGTGGTCTTATGATAGTAAAATCAACCAATTAATTTTGGTAAAAAATTTATGTGGTCAAACTTTTATCATCCAAATTTCAGAAATTCCTAAAGAGGTTTTAATTACCGTTTACTTCTTTTTTTTTGGTTTTATGCTAGGTGCATACTTCGGTCAACTTTTATGAAAAAATTACCGAAAGATAAGCATAGGGTTTTGTTAGTTCGGGTTATTCGGTTCGAGTAGTTCAGTTTTTGGTTAGTTTGGATTAACATAAATTTTACTGAATTAACCTTAAAAAGAGTATGGTGAGGTTCAGTTCGGTATTCAGTTAATTCAATTTTTGAAAGTTCTACCAAAGTTTTTGTTCAATATCTGTTTAATTTGTTAAAATGGGATAAATTGGTTAGTTCTTCAAAATTTGGTTTGTTTGGTTCATGTTTTTGGTACGGTTTGGGTATAAACTTTTTATAAGAAGAAAATGAAGTAACATATTGCCGATCAAACCAAAAACCAATATTTTTAGAAAACCTACTGATTCGTACAAAACTGATGGCGAACTAACTGAACTAACCAATATATTTGTTCGGTTCTGTTCGGAAAATTTGGCTCTGTTCAAAATCTCAGTCCTACCGAAAGCTAATGACTTTACACAAAATGGAAAATTCTGCTTTTATTTTCCTATATTTTATTTATTCCAAGATATATAAAAATAGTTTTTGGTTATAAATAATTAAGTTCAGTAAATTAGTTTGTATCCATTATTTTAAGATTATAGCAATGTTTAAAATATTATTTAGAACATGATTAGGTTTATATCTGCTTTATAATAAAATTTATAAATACATGTTTAGTGTAAATTATTTAGTTATTGGTTTTAATAAAATTTTACAATAAAACTAGAAGATGTTACCAATGTATCAAATTAATCTAGATAGTAAAATCACCACGACTTACATTGATTAATCGTTTAAAGCCTTTATCTTAAATCTAGACACACAATATTTAGTTTTAATTCATGACATGTTCTTTATAATAAATAATAATAATTAGTATAACATATTTATCCTATAATATCATCGTAATTTTATATTCTTCATAATTTCACAAATTTAGATATATTTTAATAAATTTGAACCATCATATTATTATTTTTGTCAAAAGAATATCGCCTAATATATTAGGTAGTATGGAAGTTTTTCAAATGTCTTTTCCGCTTTATAATCAGAATTTAAAGCTTACAAACTTTTGAAAGCTTGATTTTGATTCCATGTAGTTTAAGTAATATCACATGTTATTACTATTCTAAAAAATGTAATAGACACTATATTATATGTATATCTTAATATGAAAATATTATATGTATCTATCTATTATATATATAAAGTAATGTTAATGTTATCAGGAGATGTTTCACGCACTTAGGACTAAGCCAAGCGGACGCAATAAAAGAATGGCCATCAAGACGGATATGAGTAAAGCATATTACAGGATGGAGTGGTCGTTTATTGAAGTTGTCATGAGAAAGATGGGCTTTTCGGAAACGTGGATTACCTGGATAATGAGATGTATTACATCAGTACAATATAAAGTTCTCATGAATGGGCAGCCGAGAGGAAATATTATTCCAGGGAGAGGTTTACGCCAAGGAGATCCTTTGTATCCTTTCATTTTTATTCTATGCACGGAAGCGCTCGTTAGCCTTCTCAATCACGCAGAGAACCAAGGAAAGATAACGAGGGATGTGCGTCACACGCGCATGTCCATCGGTATCCCACCTTCTGTTTGCTGATGATAGCCTTTTCTTCTGTAAAGCGGAGCCCCGTGAATGTGAAGAAGTAATGAAAGTAGTCAGGACGTATGAAAAAGCATCAGGCCAATGCATCAATTTTGATAAATCTTCTTTACTCTTTGGTAAGCGAATTAATGCAACCACCAGGCAGGAAATTAAAGATGTACTTAGTATACAGAATGAAGGAGGGATGGGGTCCGTACTTGGGTATCCCAGAAGATATTAGCGGTTCTAAGTGCAAACTTTTTGCTTTCCTTAAAGACAAGTTGATGCATAGAGTGAATTGCTGGATAGGTAGATGGCTCTCGAAAGGGGAAAAAGAGGTGCTGATCAAATCCATTCTACTTTCTCTTCCGACTTATGTTATGTCTACCTCCTTCTCCCATTGGAGATATGTGAAAATCTTGCCAGTGCTATTGCACAATTTTGGTGGAGCTCTAATCCCCCAAAAAGAGGAATACACTGGTCAAAATGGGAAAAAGTCTGTTTACCAAGAGAGGAAGGTGGGATTGGATTTCGCATGATCCACGAGTTTAATCTGGCTCTATTGGCAAAACAATTATGGAGGTTACTACAATACCCTGATTCACTGGTGGCCAGAGTTCTAAAGGGAAGATATTACAAGATGAGCTCGCCTTTACGAGTAAATTCTGTAAACAGTCCTTATGTGTGGAGTAGCATTTATGCGGCAAAGGAGCTTTTTATATTGGGGATAAGACAGAAGATACACTCTGGGTATGAAGTTAAAGTGTGGGAGGATCCATGGATCCCAACGACACCTGCTAGGTCAGCTACACCTGTGACACCAATTATGAATCCAAATATGAGGGTCAGTGATCTTATTAATCAGGAATCAAAGACATGGATGTTGGCTTGCTGGAACAATATGTCAACCCTGACGATATATCTCTTATTAGGAGTTTGACCACAAGTACGACTCATCGACGGGACACATTCTGCTGGAACTACACAAAGAATGGACAATATACGGTCAAATCCGGATATTGGATAGCCCAGAATCTTCTCAAGAAGAAAAATGAAAATGAAGTGCTAGAGCCAAGTGTGACTAAGCTTCAAGCCTTTGCTTGGAAGCTAAAGGCGCCAAAGAAAATTTTAAGTGCTTATTGGTCTTTTTGAACTCACTTGTCTTCCTCCTTCATCTTAATGGCCTGACTGTCCTTTTAAGCCGTTCTTCGTTGAAGCTTCACTCTTCATAATGTGGCTACTCTAAATTCCATGATTTTCCTAGATAACCTTGGCCAATCTTGACTAGAGTAAATAATTATTACCCTCAAGGGTTATTGGAAAAAGAGTTATTCTCTTCATTTCCAAGGCTTAGTTTCTTTTATCCATTGGATAAGGTCCATGTTCGAAAATGAGGCTTGGGCCTCCAATTTATTGGCGGTACATTGCTCGGCGGTTGCAGACTATGACCTTTTCTTAACTCGACTATTAAATCGTAAAACACGCATTTCATTTTTTGGGGTTTAAATGTATGAAATCAGATGTTATATTACACCTTTACAAGTTTAAAGCATGATAAATAAGAAAAACGCAAAAAAAAAAGAATGATGAAATATGGGAAAACAATCTATTACGGCCGTAAAGATAGTTGCAGAAAATCCTAAATGTTCTAAGGAAGGTTAAGACGAAACTACAAAATGCCACTCATTTAAAACAAGTAAAAAGAAAAAGAAAAAAAAGTGAAGTTATAGCGTCAAACCTATGTATGGAACGTTTCAATTAACTGTAGTTTCCACCAAGCTAATGTTCATTATCTTGCTTTGTGAAAATATCTTAATATACATATATATCCGCAAAATATCTAGGTCCGATAAAATGAAAGTTTATTACAATGAGAGCTTTAAAGCAAAATATGTAGAGACCTATTGTTGAGTGTTTTCCAAACAAAGAGACCATCCTTTGGACACCCTTTCCATGTAGTCTTGATAAGTTTCATGGGCTTCCAAGTTAAAACCAATTGGCAATAAGTGGATTGGCCCAAGTCCCTTATATACTACTCAAGTCCCTTACATCTTTCCAATGTGGGATATTCTCTCCAACACCCTCCCTCGAGATAATGGTGCGTATAACCATTAATCTCGCAGAATCCATCATTCCCCCTCCGAGACAATGCTTTTTATTCTTTAGCAATCTCGAAAGAATTGAGCCTTCTTGGGCCATCAATTCGTGGGATGATCGGGCCACTGTCCGGGCCGGATTAATGGGTCAGGGTGTGGACCCGCTCTGATACCATGATAAGTTTCATGGGCTTCCAACTTAAAACCAATTGGCAATAAGTGGATTGGCCCAAGTCCCTTATATACTACTCAAATCCCTTACATCTTTCCAATGTGGGATATTCTCTCCAACAAGTCTCCTCTGACTTAATGCCCTGAAACCACACATCACTAGGACTAAAACAGCCAAGCACTCAAGATCCTTGGTTGCCTTCTGAATCGCCAACAGATTAGAAGTAAACTCAAGATATACAAAGCCTTTGTCTTCTTTTGAAAGAAATTAAGTCACCAATTCCTCTAATAACAATATCATGTCTATCAGAATTGGTGACCTTTCCATAGCATGTTAAACATTAGTCAATAGTTATGAGTTCTTAATCGTATAAAAAAACACTAGAATTTATGACCATAGCCTTGGGAGTTTTAGAGACAAAGAAACTCTTACCAGATTCAGTCAACATTAAGATGCTTTTGATAAGAGCTTCAAAGTATGACATCCTTATTATGTCTCCACTAGCATTACTTTCTCTGGATGTTTGGCCTGCTCCTCTAACCCCTTGGGTTTCATGTGAGAAAAGCATCCAACATATATCCTTGGAGTGTCTCTTCATCTTGCAGTGGTCACACTTAAAAACTTTCCAGTCTTTTATCCGAGAGACCTCACGGATCACATGAATAGTCTAATTATTGGTCCCTTGAAAGAGACCTCTTGATCTTTTTTTTGGATCATCATGCATACTTCATTCAAGGTTGAATGCTTTCAAACCTTAGTATGTGGTTGAAGAAACCTTTGAATGACCATTTAAAGTGAGAAGCAGACCAAATACTTGATCAAGCTCTCTCCTCTCCATCATCCTTTTCAGATCTGTGATGGGTGGTATGAACATCTCCAATTTTCCACACAATGCTCTTAAGTCACCAAACATGGCAATGAGTGACTTCTCGTCCTGTTAGGGCTGTTCAATTCAGATTTCGATTCGGTTCCAGTTCGGTTTCTTGGTTTTCAGTATTTTGGTTTATAAAAATTATAGCTACCATTTAAAACCATAACTACTTTGGTTTGGTTCGTTTATATACCGTCGGTTTTTTGTTTATTCGATTTTATACCAAAAATCCATAAATATATTTAACTTTTATAACATTTTGTGAATTTTACTTTAGATAATTAGTAAAAATATTAAGTTAATAATAATAAAAATTTTTATAAAATAAAAATAAGAAAAATCAGTAATCCATAATATTATTAAATAATTACATATTAGCACACATATTTGTCAATGAAAAGGTAAAAAATATGTTTGATTTAATTAGATAATAATTAAAAAATAAATTTTAACTTAAAAATAATTTAAGTTACTAAATTCAACATTTTAAGTATGATCTCATATCAATAAAAATAATTATATATATATATATACTAATATACTATAATTATA
>CAJHQP010005209.1:0-47991 GCA_905132765.1 Moricandia arvensis | reverse complement strand
ATATATTTTAAATTGTTCAACAAATTTGTAGCCAATAAATTAAAAATGTAGAATGTTAGATGTAGTAGAAGAATATAATGATAAGCAAATGATTGTAGGTGATACACAATCTATAATCTATAATATTAAAAAAATCATTCTAAAATTTCACTATTAAAGAGTTGTTTGACTTATGTATAACTATTATCTTTTATCCTACTGATAATTATTCTAATCATACAATATTTAAATGAATTCTATTATTACTCTTCATTTCATTTGATATACTTTGTCTCTAAGAATATTTTATCACCTAATTTTGTGATTGCTACACAATAATGTTATACAATATATCTTATACTCAATAATAGATATATAGTATTTAAACTTCGAATGGTAACAAACTGCATCACACCGCAGTTAATAGTATTAAAAAATCTGTACATATACTTTTTATCTATATGTTTTGTTACTATTTAGATCGCGTCGTGATTGTTCCACATTCTACCATTCAGACCATTAAACATCAATTATTTTAATGAGTTATCATATATAATATAGCATATTATAGCATGGCTTCTTACATTATATAACTCCACATATTTTTAAAATCAAATTTAATAAATATATTTTAGCAAATCATATGTTAAAAACATTATATATATACATATATATTACTTTAAATTACTTTTTTACAAAAATTATTTATAACAAATCCATGAAAAATCTTATAAATCTATACTATTAATTAGCCAAAATTATGCCAAGTAAATCTTAAGTCTCACCAACTCAGTAAATGTAATTCTTATAAAATACACACAAAATTTAATAAGAGATAGTAGGCTTGGCATCCGGGTCTTCGGTTCAGATAAGAAACAGTTCTTTTAGATCTAGGTCCTTTGGATCATAGACATTTAGACCTTGTATTTGAATTTTTTTTGTTGGGACCGGGTCGGTTTCTTTCCAGTTAGGGTGAGGTTTTGATTTATAATTAAAATACATATAAATTTTGGGTTCAGATCCAGATCGGTTCAAATATTTAAGACCCGAAAAGACTCAAAGTACTTGAAAACCTCCAAAAATACTTGAAACACGAAAAATACCCAAAACATATTCAAATACTCAAAAGACCCAAAATTCGATCCGAGAAAGTAAAATCTAAAACTTTATCCGAATACCCAATTTTTTTTTAAAGTTTCTTTACCTGAAATCTGAAATTATAACCGAATACCAAAACCTAAAATTTAAAAAATATTCGTAATACCAAAAACATTTGTGAAATACGCAAATATATCTAATATACACAAAACATTTTAAATATTTTGGATATCCGATGAAGTCTCGGATAAGATCCAAACTCGCACAAAGACCCGCAAGTCCAAAACAAAATATCTAGTAGCTACTTTGTAATGGACTCGGATCCAAACCAAGCTTGTATTTTCGGGTTGGTTTCAGTTGAGTTTTTTAGTCAAAATAAAATATTGAGAGAGAAAGAGAGTTACATAAGATTGGATATACAATATTTCAAATAAACTAATTCATAAATATATAATTTTTTAAAAAAAATTCAATATAATATGATTTTATAACATAATAATATACAAAAATTTCAAAATACTAATTCATATTAATTGTTTATAATCCAAAAAACACACGTACTCGATAGAAAATTGTGATGTCAACCTTAAAAATGTTGCTCTACAATATAATAGTTTTTTCTCTACAATATAACAGTAAAGTTTAGTTTTCAGTTCTGTTTATTATTTAGTTGGTGTAACACAAGATAGTTGTTGCTTGATCATTAGTATGAATAATCTACAATTTAACAAAAATAAATTATATTCTATATAAATTCTAAATCTGAAATTTTAAACTCTAAATTGTACACTTCATTATTATGTATACATGACATATAACTTGATACATATTGGTTAATTTATTTTGCATAAATTTTGGTTTGTTTCGTGATCCAGAAGTTGCTGCGTATTTGTGGTTGATGTTTCTGTATTTGATGTGTCAATTCAATCTCTTTAGATTATAATCTCGGTAAAATATAGCAGATTGGTAAAGCTTAGATTTACATGTAAAAAATATTATGTAACTGTATATATAAATACAATGGAAGAGAACTGACAATTAAATAATATATGTTGTTTAGATGGTTAGAATATTGTACTATGTAATTTTTGTTGGATATAAATAGGAGGGGTGAAATTGGTCTCTGTAAATTGCAATTGTCTGTATAGTATTTAAACAAACTATTTTTACTATTTTTTTCTTTTAGCGTGGATTTATTATTTTAGTTTTTTTTAATTTAGTTTTGTCATTTTTATATATTTTTTTTAAGTAAAATATACAAATACATTAATTATATTATATATTTCTTTTGCTGTCTGATTTTCTTAGGTTCTTATAACTATTTAATTTATATTTGATTATATAGCTTATTATATATATGCATATCAAAATTAAGATATACCCCATATTATTTAGAGATTAAAATCTGTAGTTTTATTGATGTATAAAAAATATTTATTTTATTTACATTAACCTAACAATTTATTCCTTCTTTTGTTTGGAACTCTGGTAAAGAATATTCCAGCTATAAACTTTAAAGATCTTGTACGCTGATAACAAAAGAAAAAGATAAAAAACGACCTTGTGCGTTTGAGCTATAGATGAGAGGAAGAATACGATATGTACATGTTCATCAATGAGACCTTGAGAGAACAAATATGCATCACGTTTGATTAAATATGGTCATCTACGCATAAACCTTGCCTAAGTATGGTCAATCCTATTTTCAAAAAAAAAAGTTTGGTCAATCCTTATATAATGGTTGAACATTCAATGGCCAAGAGAACAATGTAAAGCTATTTAAACTCTCCATCAAACACTAAAGTATAGACGACTACTGGATTTTCAAGATTTTTAACAGTTCATATTGGTTACCATAACCCTTGCTCTTCTTTGTATTTGGATTCTTCATAATCCTAATTTCAGTCATTTCACCGCGGGACAAACTTGCAGTCTTCTTTTTTATGTTTAAGAAAAAAAAGAAGTAATTCTATAAGGTTGAATAAACAGTTCCATCAAAACTCCTTTGATATAATTGCTATGCTTAGTGTGTGACTCGTTGGTTTAGGATTAGATTACGATAACACTTTCTTTAAATCCTCTTTCATAGTACCTTTGTCTATCATAAAGAGCTTCATGATGCTTTTCTTTTTCTTATTCCACATTAACTCCAAGTTTGAATTCATCATAAGGATGCACAGCACCACCTTCAGTCTCTAGCTCCTCGAGACCAGCTCCAATCTCGTCGATAAACTCACCTGCATTTTCCTCGGCCTCTGTTTGCTCCTCAAGTTCTTCATCCTTCTGATTAAGCAACTTATGATCATCCTGCTTCAATTCTTTCTTTCAAACTCGTCCCCACCGTATTCATTATCAGCATCATCCCTAGTTCATTTTCATCTATATTCAATCTTTCATCTCTTCCGAAATCATCCACATAGTCCTTTACCTTAATCTCCTCTGCGAGTAAAAGCAAGTAAGACATCTAGACAATTCAAGGTATACCTAAATGTAAGTTCATATAAAGAAAGAAAGACAAATACCCAAAATAGTGGCCTTATGTACGTAATCATGAACATTGATAGTCATAGATGCAATATTTTTTCAACATGAAACTTGTCAGTCTCCAAAAACTGTAATCTTTAATAAAACACCAACGAATAAGTCAATAAAATATGAGTGGCCGTGTGAAGAGCAAACTAAATTAAAGTAAGACATTAACATAAACTTGATGAGCTTTGAGTAATGAAAGTCTAATTAACAAAAGAGAAATCATAAAGCTGAGAACATTGACACATTTTATTTCATGTTTTAGTTGTCGTGGCAAAAAAAGGGTAGGTTAGATATCATGCTCCAAGCAGAAAATTGGATTAGAGACATGTTTGAAAACTAAATACGCAAAACAGTAGCAACTGATGACAAACAGCATGGCAAAACATTAAATGTTAGTATTAACAGTAGGTCGGTTATGCTAAGGGAAAAATTGATTACCTGCTAAACGTTTTGGCTTCACAAATATTACCAATAGAACGGTGGGAATGTCTTCACTGGATGCGAATTTCTTGTAAAAGTCTTTTGCAAACTGGTCCCAAAGGCACATCTTCAGAACGGGTCCACTGCAAAAGTTGATTTAAGACAAGGTAAGTTTTATTAGTCTCTCATAGAGGTCGTGATGATAATAACAGTAGACATTGCAAATGTACCAAAACCCCACACGTGGTTGTGATTTCTGCTTCGGCAAGGACAGACGGTAACTGAGAGGCTGTCCTTTCACCAGCCTCAAGTGGCCAACAACATCTACAACATTGCTCATGAAGATTAGTAGAGGAATGTAGCCAAAAATATAAATTAGCATTCAAATAGAAAAATTAAGGTGGAGAAGATTTTATAAATAAGACATATTACCGTAAAGGTAAACTCTAACCACATTTAGCTTGGAAATCGTCATGTGTGTGGAGCATGAACCTGTCTAGGGCAAAAAAGAGGAGGATGTCGTCAAGTAGGGAGAGAACAGAGTTGTGCGAGAAAGAAACAGTTAAACACTGATCAACAACTCTATAAATCTCCTTGCTTTTGGTAGCATAAAAATTTTGAAGCTTGTAAGTTGTTCATGCTTTAATATGAGACAGGTATGTTGGAGCACGAGTAGAAGATATGAAACCTCCATCACAATCTCCTGCTGGAGTAAAAAATCAATCGAAGTTAGGGAGAACGGTTTAGACTAAAGTTGCAGATAAGAACTCATACATGTTCATCAGTGAGGAGGAGCTCTAACCAATAAAGGTCTCATCTTTAGAATGTTTCTTGCCTCCCAAGAAGGGACTAACCGGACTCGAAGCTCTGACTCAGCATGTCCTGGTGAGATGTCGTTGAAATAGACGGCGAATGGACATATGCTGGTGGAGAGCTGAGATTTGCAGTGGCTTTCATGGTCGTGGATGTAGCTTTTTCAGAGTAACTTTTGATTTAAGGTGGATTTAGGTTTATTCATAGAACTTTATATAGGAGAAGGATCAAGGGGAGATGAAAAGAAACATTCAAGGATAGTTTTAAGATCATCATTGATTGAGAAAGTTACAAAAAAGAACTTCAAATTGGAGAAGATGAAGTAGAAGAGTCGGAGGAGAAAGAAAGTAGAAGCATGAAATAGTACAGGTTTCTTTGTCCTTTTTTTACATGGGCTTGGTGGACCAAACTGATAATTTTCCAAAGAATCCATACGAAAACCCTTTTTATTTTAACAATACAATGGAAGAGAACTGACAATTAAATAATATATGTTGTTTAGATGGTTAGAATATTGTACTATGTAATTTTTGTTGGATATAAATAGGAGGGGTGAAATTGGTCTCTGTAAATTGCAATTGTCTGTATAGTATTTAAACAAACTATTTTTACTATTTTTTTCTTTTAGCGTGGATTTATTATTTTAGTTTTTTTTAATTTAGTTTTGTCATTTTTATATATTTTTTTTAAGTAAAATATACAAATACATTAATTATATTATATATTTCTTTTGCTGTCTGATTTTCTTAGGTTCTTATAACTATTTAATTTATATTTGATTATATAGCTTATTATATATATGCATATCAAAATTAAGATATACCCCATATTATTTAGAGATTAAAATCTGTAGTTTTATTGATGTATAAAAAATATTTATTTTATTTACATTAACCTAACAATTTATTCCTTCTTTTGTTTGGAACTCTGGTAAAGAATATTCCAGCTATAAACTTTAAAGATCTTGTACGCTGATAACAAAAGAAAAAGATAAAAAACGACCTTGTGCGTTTGAGCTATAGATGAGAGGAAGAATACGATATGTACATGTTCATCAATGAGACCTTGAGAGAACAAATATGCATCACGTTTGATTAAATATGGTCATCTACGCATAAACCTTGCCTAAGTATGGTCAATCCTATTTTCAAAAAAAAAAGTTTGGTCAATCCTTATATAATGGTTGAACATTCAATGGCCAAGAGAACAATGTAAAGCTATTTAAACTCTCCATCAAACACTAAAGTATAGACGACTACTGGATTTTCAAGATTTTTAACAGTTCATATTGGTTACCATAACCCTTGCTCTTCTTTGTATTTGGATTCTTCATAATCCTAATTTCAGTCATTTCACCGCGGGACAAACTTGCAGTCTTCTTTTTTATGTTTAAGAAAAAAAAGAAGTAATTCTATAAGGTTGAATAAACAGTTCCATCAAAACTCCTTTGATATAATTGCTATGCTTAGTGTGTGACTCGTTGGTTTAGGATTAGATTACGATAACACTTTCTTTAAATCCTCTTTCATAGTACCTTTGTCTATCATAAAGAGCTTCATGATGCTTTTCTTTTTCTTATTCCACATTAACTCCAAGTTTGAATTCATCATAAGGATGCACAGCACCACCTTCAGTCTCTAGCTCCTCGAGACCAGCTCCAATCTCGTCGATAAACTCACCTGCATTTTCCTCGGCCTCTGTTTGCTCCTCAAGTTCTTCATCCTTCTGATTAAGCAACTTATGATCATCCTGCTTCAATTCTTTCTTTCAAACTCGTCCCCACCGTATTCATTATCAGCATCATCCCTAGTTCATTTTCATCTATATTCAATCTTTCATCTCTTCCGAAATCATCCACATAGTCCTTTACCTTAATCTCCTCTGCGAGTAAAAGCAAGTAAGACATCTAGACAATTCAAGGTATACCTAAATGTAAGTTCATATAAAGAAAGAAAGACAAATACCCAAAATAGTGGCCTTATGTACGTAATCATGAACATTGATAGTCATAGATGCAATATTTTTTCAACATGAAACTTGTCAGTCTCCAAAAACTGTAATCTTTAATAAAACACCAACGAATAAGTCAATAAAATATGAGTGGCCGTGTGAAGAGCAAACTAAATTAAAGTAAGACATTAACATAAACTTGATGAGCTTTGAGTAATGAAAGTCTAATTAACAAAAGAGAAATCATAAAGCTGAGAACATTGACACATTTTATTTCATGTTTTAGTTGTCGTGGCAAAAAAAGGGTAGGTTAGATATCATGCTCCAAGCAGAAAATTGGATTAGAGACATGTTTGAAAACTAAATACGCAAAACAGTAGCAACTGATGACAAACAGCATGGCAAAACATTAAATGTTAGTATTAACAGTAGGTCGGTTATGCTAAGGGAAAAATTGATTACCTGCTAAACGTTTTGGCTTCACAAATATTACCAATAGAACGGTGGGAATGTCTTCACTGGATGCGAATTTCTTGTAAAAGTCTTTTGCAAACTGGTCCCAAAGGCACATCTTCAGAACGGGTCCACTGCAAAAGTTGATTTAAGACAAGGTAAGTTTTATTAGTCTCTCATAGAGGTCGTGATGATAATAACAGTAGACATTGCAAATGTACCAAAACCCCACACGTGGTTGTGATTTCTGCTTCGGCAAGGACAGACGGTAACTGAGAGGCTGTCCTTTCACCAGCCTCAAGTGGCCAACAACATCTACAACATTGCTCATGAAGATTAGTAGAGGAATGTAGCCAAAAATATAAATTAGCATTCAAATAGAAAAATTAAGGTGGAGAAGATTTTATAAATAAGACATATTACCGTAAAGGTAAACTCTAACCACATTTAGCTTGGAAATCGTCATGTGTGTGGAGCATGAACCTGTCTAGGGCAAAAAAGAGGAGGATGTCGTCAAGTAGGGAGAGAACAGAGTTGTGCGAGAAAGAAACAGTTAAACACTGATCAACAACTCTATAAATCTCCTTGCTTTTGGTAGCATAAAAATTTTGAAGCTTGTAAGTTGTTCATGCTTTAATATGAGACAGGTATGTTGGAGCACGAGTAGAAGATATGAAACCTCCATCACAATCTCCTGCTGGAGTAAAAAATCAATCGAAGTTAGGGAGAACGGTTTAGACTAAAGTTGCAGATAAGAACTCATACATGTTCATCAGTGAGGAGGAGCTCTAACCAATAAAGGTCTCATCTTTAGAATGTTTCTTGCCTCCCAAGAAGGGACTAACCGGACTCGAAGCTCTGACTCAGCATGTCCTGGTGAGATGTCGTTGAAATAGACGGCGAATGGACATATGCTGGTGGAGAGCTGAGATTTGCAGTGGCTTTCATGGTCGTGGATGTAGCTTTTTCAGAGTAACTTTTGATTTAAGGTGGATTTAGGTTTATTCATAGAACTTTATATAGGAGAAGGATCAAGGGGAGATGAAAAGAAACATTCAAGGATAGTTTTAAGATCATCATTGATTGAGAAAGTTACAAAAAAGAACTTCAAATTGGAGAAGATGAAGTAGAAGAGTCGGAGGAGAAAGAAAGTAGAAGCATGAAATAGTACAGGTTTCTTTGTCCTTTTTTTACATGGGCTTGGTGGACCAAACTGATAATTTTCCAAAGAATCCATACGAAAACCCTTTTTATTTTAACCGTGATCTGGCAAAATCAAATTTTTTAATTGGCTTTATTTTTCAATCTGACGTGGCATAGCTAAATGATGAGAGTATTCCTCTTTTAGTATTAGTAGATTATGAGTAGTTTTCCAACCTAGCAAAACTGTAATTTCTTTAGTTTTCCCCAACAATACTAACCAATTTTTTTTCTTTCCATGCATAGTATGACTACGATATCTGTTCACTAGAGACAGTTAAGTCATGAACATCGAATAGTAATATTTTAGTATCATTTATTTAATTCATAATGAAATCCTCAGAAATACGTCTCATTCTTTTTTTATGGCGTGGTACACAAGTAAGTAGCCCTATAAAGCTAAATTCAAAATCCACCACCATGGCCTCCGCCTGCACCACCGCCAAAACCTCCTCCAGCTCCTCCACTGTGGCCTCCACCAGCACCACCACCAAATCCTCCTCCAGCACCACCACCGAATCCTCCTCCAGCACCACCACCATGGCCTCCACCAGCACCACCACCATGGCCTCCACCAGCACCACCACCAAATCCTCCTCCAGCACCACCACCATGGCCTCCTCCAGCACCAACACCAAATCCTCCTCCAGCACCACCACCATGGCCTCCTCCAACACCACCACCTTTGCCTCCACCAGCACCACCACCGAATCCTCCTCCAACACCACCACCGTGGCCTCCTCCAACACCACCACCTAAACCACCACCTTTGCCTCCACCAGCACCACCACCGGATCCTCCTCCAACACCACCACCGTGGCCTCCTCCAACACCACCACCTAAGCCACCACCTTTGCCTCCACCTGCGCCACCGCCGAATCCTCCTCCAGCACCACCACCGTGGCCTCCACCAGCACCACCACCGGATCCTCCTCCAACACCACCACCGTGGCCTCCTCCAACACCACCACCTAAACCACCACCTTTGCCTCCACCTGCACCACCGCCGAATCCTCCTCCAGCACCACCACCGTGGCCTCCTCCAACACCACCACCGTGGCCTCCTCCAACACCACCACCTTTGCCTCCACCAGCACCACCACCGAATCCTCCTCCAACACCACCACCGTGGCCTCCTCCAACACCACCACCTTTGCCTCCACCAGCACCACCACCGAATCCTCCTCCACTACCACCACCGTGGCCTCCTCCAACACCACCACCTCCACCTGCACCACCACCAAAGCCTCCGCCAGCACCACCACCGGCTTCTCCTCCAAGACCACCACCACCGCCTTTTCCACCTCCAAATCCGCCTCCAGCACCACCACCACCACCTTCAAAAGTCTCCTTCTCAAGTCTCCTACATTCTGCTACTCCAATAATGAGCAGCACAAGCATCAAACTAAAGAAAACAAATCGCTTAGAAACTTTCCCCATTTCTTTTCTTTCTTCTTATATTTTACAAAGTGTTGTTCTTTCTTCAGTGCGATTGGTTACTCCCCGTACTATACTTACTAAGTCTATTTATAGGAGCAAAGAAAAATGGGCATTAATGAGAATTAGTTGAGGCTTTCATCATACACTAACTTGAATTTTTCATAAAATTCCTAATTTCGCTATCTTTTATGCTACAAATTTCTTCTGTGTAATTAATGAGCGCTTAACAAGTGTTCCTTATTCAAATTGTAGCCTTGTCATACTTTTCAACCCTATCATTTTGTTTAATTTTTCTTAATCCCTTTATAACTTTATATTTTCTTGTGCCGACAGTATTTTTATGGGTTTTCTGCAAAAAAACCCTCGAAGATGATTTTTTTTGCGTATTAAACCGCGAACTTAAAAACCCACAGGTCAAACCACGAAGTCATGGTCAATCCGCAATATAACCCTCGGTCGTGTATAGATGTATAAGAGTGTGTATATTTTTAACTGATATCAAAACTACGTCGTTTTGATTAATTTTTTTTTGTAAAAATGCAGAACAAGAGAATCGAACCCTGGTCTTGAGCTTAACACAATGGTGACCAAACCATTTATGCTGCCAAATTTCTTTGGATTAGTGTAGACACAATCTTTTTTTATTCTTTGAATGTATTTTTTTTTTTCTTTTGTTCTTCTTTTCTTTACATTTCACAGAAAATTTTAATTTATATATCTTTTTTTAGATGATAAAAACATTTCAAACATACTCCAAAATATTTTTAGGTGAATTTTCTATTATTTAAAGTTCAATATTTTAAATATTTTTTGATATTTTAAAAAAAAATTGAGATATTCACTTGAATAAAAAGATATATAATAAAAAGAGATATATTTTTATTCAAGTGAATATCTCAAATTTTTAAAAAGATATATCTTTTTATTCAAGTGAATATCTCAAATTTTCAAGTGAATATCTTTCTATTATATATCTTTTTATTCAAGTGTATATCTCAAATTTTAAAAATATCAAAAAAATATTTAAATTATTGAACTTTAATAATAGAAAATTCACCTAAAAATATTTTGGAGTATGTTTGGAATGTTTTTATTATCTAAAAAAATATATAAATTGAAAATTTCGGTGAAATGTAAAGAAAAGAAGAACAAAAGGAAAAAATACATTCAATAAATAAAATAAATTATGTCTATACTAATCCAAAGAAATTTGGCAGCATTAATGGTTTGGTCACCATTGTGTTAAGCTTGAGACCCGGGTTCGATTCCCTTGTTCTGCATTTTTACAAAAAAAATTTAATCAAAACGACGTAGTTTTGATATCAGTTAAAAATATACACACTCTTATACATCTATACACGACCGAGGGTTATATTGCGGATTGACCATGACTTCGTGGTTTGACCTGTGGGTTTTTAAGTTCGCGGTTTAATACGCAAAAAAAATCATCTTCGAGGGTTTTTTTGCAGAAAACCCTATTTTTATCACCGACTAAGTCAGTTTAATGAAAGAGTTTGACATGTGGATTATGTTGATAAATAAAAAAAAAGACATGCAGATTTTAATGTTACGGTTAAGAGATCTTTCATGCCTTCTCTTTCGACTCATAAGCTCCATTTCGTAAGATATGCTTAATTTCTTTTCGGAAGTCTATTAGTTTTGTTTATTAACCATACAATTTCTATATAACATTTTTCCAAACTTTAACCTCACGAACATGGTATCATGAATTACTTTCCGATATGCCATACATCATTTCATTAAATACGATTAATTTTGGAATTCTAAATGGATGTGTGACAAAAAAATAAGTGCATTTTAATAACATAAATAGCGAAATCAATTTTATTAATCTCTTCATCATGTACCAGAAATCGAAATTTTACATGGATTTTTTCGTTTATTTCAAAACACATTAGCAACGTAAATAGAGTAATTCATGACTATATATATTGATTCTGTTTGACTTTTCTATATGCAGAAGTTTAAATATTCCAACATGTTATTAGATATAAGCTTCTTTATGTTAACGCAATCTGATGTTAAAAACCAGAAACAAAACAAAATCACCAAGCTTATATATGCACTTATCTCCAAGTTTTTATATATATAATTTAGAGGTATCCAACGAGACGAGATCCAATCAAGTAATATTTTGGGAGCATGTCTATCTATACTACTAAAACAGAAGTCGTGATTTATTTTATGTGTGATGTGTAATATTTTTCATTTGAATCATTTTAAAAAAAAGTTTGTCAAATTTTACATAGTTTAATTATAATATATTTCAATATCCTAATCCATTTGATTTGAAATACAATATATATATATAGAAAATCTAACAATATATTTTTGAATCTTCTTAAAAATTCTAAATTATTTATAAAATATATTAGGAAAAAAATTATTTTTATTTTTGTTTATAAAAAATAAAAAATCTCTAAAATATTTTAATTATATTTTTGATAATAATAATTTAAATTGATTAATTCCTGAAAATACATTTTTGTAAAGATTTTATTATTTTAAATAGATTATGTTAGAAACAAATATTCATTTCTATCTTAAATATATAAAAAAAAATTATCTAGATAAATTAGGCCACATATACATGAAAAAACTATAATTAATTAAATACCTCATACACTATTGATAATTTTAAAACTTAAGATTACCCTCGTCCATACTATCCCTTTCCTTCTCTCTCTCGTGAATCTTCCTCAAAATCCCTTGCCCGAATAATATTCTTTCTTCCCTTTCTCTCATTGTATCTCTTCCAATGCATCTTTATCGTCCTTTCCACCGTTAAATATCAGACTTATTTTCATACAGTTGAGAGCTTGGTAAAGTTACACTGTTATTTAGCTTTTTCTTTAACGTCAAACACAACTGAAAAAAAAAGAATCATCTTGTTTTCTCTTAAATAGACTCTAACGTTAGAGTTAGAACAAAAACACTGCTGACTTTAGTCATTAGTCTCCATAGCTGTTTTATACAATAGATTCTACATTTCTTTTCTATTTTCACCAATGTAAATATATTTTCATCGAAGTATACTTTTTTAACACAATGTCTGGATCCAGCAAATATCATCCTCTTGACGTGGTCGTCTACCATATCTTCTTTGTCTTGTGAGTAGATACATGTTCGTTACTAAATTTCTGCTATCTGGTAAAATGATTTATTAGATGCTAGAAGTAAGTCTTGTGAGCAGATAAATGTTTGGTTAGTTGTTAAAGCTTTACATTATTTTTTTTTGTTACAAATTATTTGTGGTTATATGTTACAATGCTCTAATTTTCTATATAATATGTTTCTATTAGCTGATACATGTTTGGTTAGATGTTAGAAAACATATCGTCGTTTCAAAAATAGTAGATTGCTAAAAGTAACCCTCGATAGTTAATATTTGGTTTGGTAGATGCTACCAAAGAGGTTACCTTGCTAACTATTACAAAACATGTTGACACTTGTTTAATTTGTGGGTAAAATGTTTATAAATAGCTTGTGTTAGCTGATACATATTTTGTTAAATGCTACATAATTTGTTAGCGGACTAACTTAATAATTATCCATTTATTTTATATTTTTGACGGTTAATCATTATTATATTTTATGTAAAACCAATAAATTACATCTAACCTATGTTTTACATGGTAAATAACATACTACATTGATGTTATTGGTTTTGGTACATAATAAGTATTTTTTATAATAAACAAGTTATCCATTAATAATTTATATAACAATTTACACTAAAACTTAAGGTTAAATTTCTTTTGCTAGAAAATAGTTTTGTTCATATGATACATATTCGTTACATGTTACATAATAGGTTACTATGATAAAACTTAGTCACTAGCTTGTATATGTTTGTTTAGTTATTATCTAACTTGTTAAACTCAAAAAACAAATTGCCAAGCTCGATAAATTCACCCAGCACGCATACAAAGGAATCGATGGGGCTGCAGAGCTGAAGAAGTGGCATAAAGAAGGGAATAGATCTGTCGGGAGGAACATGAGGGTCGGGAGGGTAAGAGGAAGACTACATGACTCATAGATCTGGGAAAAACACGAATGATGGCGGCAGTTTTGGAGACGGAGGAAGGAGCTGCTACACATAAGGACCCGATGCAAGAAGAGTCATGGAAGAAAGGAAGAAGAGGGAGAAAAAGAGAGTTCTCGTTGGAGGATGAGAGGCCCTACCAACGGCAGCTGAGGCGAGACAAGAGAAACCCTAAAAAATTGAGAGAGTTTCATAAGTTATTTTAAAGGATTAATTTTAGTAAAGGTTAAGAAAATTGGGAGAGAAAGAGAAATGACAAAGATGTGGGTTTAGGAAAGGAAAAGAAAAGATGAAACTTTAGGGCATGGGTAAAACAGAAAAGAGGACACAAATGTCTATAGTAAAAATGGGGTTTCATTATTCCGGGTAGTTTTTAATTTTTCAACGAATTGGGGACATTAACCCAATTGCCTCTTTTATCTATTACACATATGCCGTGATTTATTTCATGTGTATATTTTCTGTGTGTACAACATCCTTGTTTTATTCAGCTAATAACATTCTACCAGTCAATTCCTATTAAATTAAATTTAAATATAAATGAGGATATTACACAAAACATAAACTTGAAATATTACAAGATTAATTTAAATATTAATTTAAAATATCATCCATTATAAACCTACTATGGTATTTGTTTTTTCAAATTTCATCTACAATACATAATATCAGATATAAAAATTAGCAATTCAACCGACCATTAAATTATCTAATAAAAACAAATAACATTATATTCTCATGAGATAACTTTATGAAATGATGAATTAGTTAAGTTCCATATCAGTCATTTGTTTCTCATGGATGTTAATAACAAAATTGGTACAACTTCTCAATTTGTTTTAGAACCAACCCTTCATATGGTCTATATAATTCTATATTGATTAACTGTTTTGTTCAATATTTAAACCAAATTATCGATTAGTATTTGGGACAATCAAAATTTAAAAAATCAAAATTTTAATGAAATTTGTATCAAAATAATTTTAAGATCAGTTACTTTCTATATTTGAGGCGGAAATAATCATCAAATCTCTATAATTATTATATTGCTTATAAAACTACAAACAAACGAATAACAATAATGCAAACATAATATTAAAAACATCTAAAACCACATAATATCTAATACAAAATCTTTTTTTTCCCAGTTTTCAAGGAAAGTATTTACAACCGGTTAGCTTAATTTCTAGCAAGTCGTGTGCTACCTAGATATTCTAAGATACAGCACAATACTATTTACCATATTAACTGAAATTATACAAAAAATCTAATAAACTAAAATTTATCTAGATAAAACAATATATTTTTAAAACCTAAAACGAAACTGATATATATATTATATATATATATATATTTATATATACACCTTCAACTAAATAGTTTGGTTGTTTTTAATGTTTTTATATCTAATCTAATCTATTAAAAGAGGAGTACAAATAGGAAATACCCCTTAGTTTTCTACAAAAATTACAATTTTTTGCCACTGGTATTATCCCTACATCCAAACACAAATTAAATCACCTCTTATATGGACATATGCTCACAATAAGCTCATTACTAATTTGTTTGACCTAATAATTATATTTTGTATATTTATAACCATAAAATAAATTTTATTATTTCTTTTCACCAAAGTCTATATCACTACATCAAAACCATCTTTAAATTATTAAACCGAGAAATTGAATTAAATGTTAAAAATCTAATCTATTAAAAGAGGAGTACAAATAGGAAATACCCCTTAGTTTTCTACAAAAATTACAATTTTTTGCCACTGGTATTATCCCTACATCCAAACACAAATTAAATCACCTCTTATATGGACATATGCTCACAATAAGCTCATTACTAATTTGTTTGACCTAATAATTATATTTTGTATATTTATAACCATAAAATAAATTTTATTATTTCTTTTCACCAAAGTCTATATCACTACATCAAAACCATCTTTAAATTATTAAACCGAGAAATTGAATTAAATGTTAAAAATATATATCTTATATTCTAAAATAAATCATTTTTACTTATATTCTAAAACATATATCTTAAGTACAATTTTTACTTAACTCTAACTTTTTCTTAATATTTACTATTGAATGCCACTAGACTTAAACACAGTCGTTTAATAACTTAACAATTCTGCCCAATTTTTTTTACAAAACCAAGTACACCTAAATTCACTTGGTTTGTTATTGAATATGCCTCAAATTAAAATTATTCTGCAGAAATCAAAACAAATGTGATTCAATACCAAATATGACACGGTCTACAGGATCAAAACCAATAATTTAAAATTTGGTTCACCACATAAAAAAAAACAATTATCAATGAAATGGTTTAGCAAACATGTCATTTATACACAAATTAATAGGTTATCTTCAAACATGTCTAATATATAAATTAATATTATAAAAGAAATAATTATAAGATAGATAAACTATTGTCTAGAATGACGATACATATTATCGTAAAGAGAATAATAATTTAAATGCTTACCATTAGCTAACTTATTTGTTAAAAAGTAATCAACAAAAAAGAAGATGAGAGAAGTTGTAACACCGACAAAAAAGTTACAAACAAACAAAAAAATAGGTATAATTTCCTTAAAAAAATATGTTTGCCAATAATATTTGGGTTTCTACAAAATTTAGTTATTATTCTGGCCCATCTTTGTTACATTTTTTTTATCATAATTACTCATTCAATTTATTTTTATGAGGTGGGTTTAGTAAAATTTATTAATATCATAGCTATTTTGTATGTGTATATAGATTTTAAAAATAACAAAACAATGAAAAATATTTTATAAAATATATTTTGGATTATAACAGATTGAAGGAAGTAATTGTTTTTAATCAAATACACCTCCAACCAAAACATATTATAGTTTTAATATCTTCATAAATTTAACATATATTATATAGATTTCATAATAACAATGTGTAAATATTGTTGTACATTTTTATTTATATAACTAAAATTTATATTTTAAAAATATTTAATTTTATATTGCTAATAAATTGTGGAACTTAGTGTCAACATATTTATATTAGATTAATTATACCAAAACATATCCATAAATTGATTCTAATTTATATTCAAATATTTATATTATAAAACGTATAATTATATAATGGTGACATGAAAAATAAATATAAACATTTAACAAAAAGTGAAAACCATAATCCGCGTGGACGCACAGATCAATATCTAGACTTTGATTAATTTAATACTCATCTCTACCTATGGAGGATAATATCATGATTTGTTTATTACAATTTTATTAAATATATAATTAACTTTCACTGTAAAAAAATATAAACTATATATTACTTGCTGTATAAACTATATATTACTTGCTGTATAAACTTAATTTTTTTCTTAGTTATTTTAAAATTTATAATATATTTTCTTAAATAAACTCCACTTTCAGGTCAGGCACATGTTTTATATTTTTTATCTTAATTTTTAAAAATCATTTATGTAATATTTTATTTTGTAAAAATACATATATATACACACATATTTGGATTTAAATTCAATTAATTTTTTTTAAAAAATATGTAAAAGCAGTGTATTAATACATAGTTACAACTTTTTAAAAAAGAAATTACATAATAACTGGTCCAACATATATCCAATAAAAAATATATAACACAATATAATAATGAAAAATATAATTTTAACAAATTGCTAAAGTAACACAAATGAAAACATTAAAATAAAATAAAATTGATGCGTTTTGAAATGTTTATAAATATATCGAAAACAAACATCCGCGCGAGCGCGCGGGTTCGATCCTAGTATATATTATTTGTAAAGTGATTTATGTATTTATCATCACCACATACTTTTTTGACAAAAAAAAAACATGAAATGGTTTTAGAAAATTGTGACATGGCATCAACCTAATTGTGACATTTAAAATTTCTTTATAAAACTATATTTTGGCACAAATTTTAAATAAGGTAATGATTAATAAATTTTATACCATCATTAAAAAGTTAATTTTTGTATAAATCTTTATTTTTGGTAAGACTTTGAAATATAATAATAAATAATAAACATATATCACCATTAAAATAATATATATATATACCACTTTAATGAAAAAAATATAATTACATTTTTTTACATCAACTTATATATCATATTTTGTTTAATTATATATGTTAGTAAAACTAAGTGTAATTGTGCATTAAAAAAAACTAAATTAAGAAATACTAATCAATTAAATTTCATTGATGAGTAAACTTTTAAAATTTTATTAGCATTTATTCGTTCATTAATTTAATATATATATATATATATATATATATATATGTTAGTAAACCTAAGTGTAATTGTGCATTAAAAGCAAAAATAAATTAAGAAATAATAATCAAATATAAATTTCATTGATGAGTAAATTTTAAAAATTTTAGTAGCATTTATTAGTTCAGTAGATTAATTAAAATTTATTTTTAACAATTTAACCTATATTAACTAAAATAAACAAAAAAATAAAATTATGAAAATTATACATTTAAATATATACATATATATAACTGAAATTAGGGGGTAATAAAAATATTTAAAATAAAATAAAATATTACTAAATATAATATAATATAAATAAAAATCATATTTGTATAAAATGTAGTTATATTTTTCCTGAAATTTAAATAAAACAAAAAAAATAAAATAATTAAACCAAATCAAAGGAAACAAGATTAGGAAAATATTTATGATTTTATATTTTTCTAAATCGATAAAGTTAAAATATAAATATAATAATATCAAAATGTAAACTAATTTATTCCAAAAAACAAAATAATATTATTATTTAAGATTATTATTTCTCAGCATAGCACAGAAACTCTTAGTTTATATTTATGATTTTCTATGAGGTATGAGTAAGGAGTTGTAGAGATAGAAATATTAACAGATTAGACATGATATTTGAGTAGTAAAACAAATAAAAATTTAGTCAAAGAAAACGAATAAAAATAACTGTACACTGTGAAAAAGGTGAGCAGAAATTCAACATTGGTTTTAAAATAGTAGGGCCGGGGCAGGCAGGTGGTGGAATTAATTAAGACTCGTCTCTATTTTCAGCGTCCCAACTACTTTACCACTTGTTTATATTCATTCGATCTTTTATCATAATCATGCAGTTTAAATCAATCCACAAATCATTATCATTATGATCTGCCGGCAAACTTTAATATTTACTTTGACTACAGACTGAAAATTAATCAGGACTATAGAAACCAAATTGGTGTGCAAAGTTTTGAACTTTTATTTGCGCGTACCAAATTTGTTTCTTTTTAATTGAAATAAACAATTTTAGTCTTTATCTGGGTTGGTTGCAACTTTTTAGTAAAGAGATTTGATTTTATGGCTTCAACTAATCATCTTGTATATGATGTTGATTGCAATGCTGATTGCTGAGGCTCAAAAAGAAAAATTTAATACGGATCCGGGTTCGAATCCTTCTGGTCTCTGGGGTAAAATTTAACATTTGGGTTTTCTCAGCGTCCGGTGACCGAAGCGTAATCCGACTTGTAATGTAAACTGTTAGAGATACTCGCTGGTAGTCTGGACCCACCTCAATGGGGGCCAGGAAACACCGGGTTATTCAAAAAAATAATTAATAGTTACAAGAACTCTAATACATGGGATTTTATATGATGTTGGATTTACTTTTGACTTATCTAGTATAGCTTAAAATTAATTACTTTAAATTAAATTCATGATTGATCATATTTTAAAGTTAAATCAGAGTGTAATTCATATTACCATGAAAGTCATTATTGGCGGTGACACAAAACCCCTCAGAAAGATTGGAACCTTTTTGAAATGTATTTGCACAAATCATCTATGTTTTTCTTTCCCTTATGTTTAACTAGTGAAAATTCCTAATTTCAGTAAATTATTAAAAGTATTAAAGAATATCTTACATGCATGGTTAACATGCCAGCCAGATTTTGGACCAAATCCAATGAAACATCGTTTTTGGTCTCCAAAAGGTTTAGCTATATTTTACATAGTTATAGATTTCTAAATTATATAAAAAATCAAATGTTTTTGAGAGATGTTTATAACCTCTAAATTTTCAGATTCGACCATGATGGTTGAAAGTCATTTCCAGCCATTCATGGTGTCGTTTAAGCTGTAGACGTAGAGTATATTGCACCTGATTTTGAGTTGGCTTGTTTGTTGAACATGTTAATACAGTTGATTGTACTCCTCAATCCTCATACAATAAGAAATCCGTTTTATTAAAAGAGTGATTTAGTGAACTATCCATATTTGAAGCTCAAATTAGCAAAATACCATTGATTGGACATGAAGGAGACTGACACAACCATTTGGCAAGAAAATGCCGAGAATGCCCTTTCTCTTTCCTCTCATTAACACGAAGCGTAAAAACATTTGTTAACATATAACACTTCTGTTAACGTCTACACTATTTGTTAACAGCCAACACATTTATTTCCGCGAAGCGTAAAAATAATTGTTAACAGTTAACACTTATGTTAACGTCTACAATATTTGTTAACAGCGAACACACTTATTAACGCGAAGCGTAAAAATAATTGTTAACAACTAACACTTCTGTTAACGTCTACAATATTTGTTAACCGCTAACACGACGTCGAATCTAAAACCCAGAAAATTGATATCATCAAAAAATTGATGTAATTTAATTGTATGTACTTCTCTAATAACATATTTAAAATGATTTTTTAAGAATCAAAGTGAACTCAAAAATATTTAACATATTTATTTTGCATGTAATTCATTTTGAAAATGATAAGAGGAGAGAAGAGCATTGATAACGAAAATGAAAAAAAAAACTGACACACCCACATGTAAATGCAGGAAGGAAGGAGAGAGAGAAAGAAGGACAATTTGGTCAGACAAAATAAATCAATCCCATCATGGGCAAGTGACTAGTATAGACCCCCATTTGGGGTGTATTGGCCAATTATCTCTTATTAAAATTGAAGTATGTTTTACAAATAACTTTTACTTAATTCTGGTAATTACAATTTTAAACTTTGTGCCACTGAAATTTTAATTATTCCTAAATTTCAGTATTTATTGTCTTTTTTTCATTTAAGACAAACATAAAACAATACATAATTCAGTATTTTAACATATTAATACCTCAGTTTACAACACATTACTCGTGCGCCCTTCACTAACCCTCAAATTGGTTTCTATTACATAATCCGATGGTTATAACATTACACATACATTGCACATGCGTTTGATTAGTTAAGGTTGTACGTGTATCTGTCAGTTTGAATTGGTTTAGCTCATCAACCTTTATTCATATTTCAAAAAATTACAGTGCACATACGTTTGTCTAAAAAGTAAAGGTTTTGGTTAAATTTAACCATAAACCACAATTTGGTTTATCTTACACATACATTTAAATCTATAAAATCTATTTAAAATTGGCTTACATGCCATTTGACATGTTTAATGTTTCCATATTATCTTTTGTCTAAGATATTCAAACCTCTTTTGACATACATTCAGATCATAATCTCTTTTCACATATTTACATAATCAGCAATGACATTTTTGTGAATGTTTGGGCTTCGACCTTCTCGTATGGGCTAGAAAGCATCAACACTTTCCTCTCATGGGCCAAGCAGCTTGGATGTCTATTCCTTCTGGGCCGATGACTATGGACGAAGCCCACTCCAGAGTTATTGCACCTCGTCACACAAACATATATAAGGTATGATTAGGTCAATAAGGCAACAAGAACAATCAAGCAACAACATCAGGTTACCTACATGATTAATCAACAAGTCATAAGAGCAACAGAAAGGAGATATCAACAAAGATAAATAGCTTAGGTCTAAGTTATTTGATATATTAAGGTTAATTGTATTCTCTAGCTAAGTTGAGTTGATCTTATTGTAACCAACTATCTAGCACACTATTTGGTGTTTGCTAGTGTCTCTTTGATCTAGGGGATTTTGAGAGCAATAGATCTCCCACGAGACATACCGGTTAGACGCCGGAAACTTGTTAAATTGCTTGTGTCTTTACGTATCAAGTTTTCATTCTAGGTCAAAGATAACTTGAATCCTAAGTAAACCTAAGTTTAAATCTCTACAAGTGGTATCAGAGCATCATGGTTCTTAAGGTTGCTTAGGAGAGAGAGAGATATTACCAGATTTATAAGCGATGTCTAACACACACACATTAAATTGATCGCTTTGACGACACTAATGATTTTGCACAATGGAAGGTGCGTATGCTTGCTCACTTTGGAGTATTCGGCTTAAAGTCTATCCTTAGAGATGACAAGTTACTATAGGATGGGATTGACACCAAGGATGAACCCGAGTCAAGGGTGAATGACACTGGAAAGGGGCTAGCTGGAATTGTTGAATCATCACCAGTTATAGATCTAGTTAAATTTGAGAAGTCAGAGAAAGCAAAAGACCTGATTGGGCTAAATGTTGGGAACAAGGTCTTAAGGAAAATCAAACATTGTGAAATTGCTGCTGCAATGTGGAGTACTTTGGACAAATTGTACACAGAGACCTCGTTGCCCAATCAGATATATCTACATCTTAAGTTCTACAATTTCAAGATGGCTGACTCTATAACTATTGATGAGAATGTGGATGACTTTCTGAAACTAGTAGCAGATTTGAGCAATATGCAAGTTGAAGTTTTAGAGGAAGTCCAGACAATTTTATTGCTAAGTTCACTGCCAAGCAAATATGATCAACTTAAGGAGACCCTCAAGTATGGGAGAGATACTCTAAGCCTAAATGAGGTTACTAGAGCCGCAAGCTCTAAGGAAAGGGAGCTGACTGAAAGTGGCAAGTTTACATGGTGTGGTGGAGAAGGTCTAATGGTCGAGAGAGGAAGATCATGCCGACGACCAAATAAGAACAATGGGAAAACATACAAAGGAAGGTCCAAGAGTTGATTTGGAAGGTCTAAGTCACGTCCTAAGAATAATAAAACACCAAAGGATGTTTCATATGCGGTAAAGAGGGCCCTGGAAGCGAGAATGCCCTGATAGAAGACCATTCAAACCGCAAGATTCCGCCAATGTAGCAGCTGCTCAATCAAAGGAACCCCTGATCCTAACGTTCAATACTCTAGACACTAAGGAAGAGTGGGTAATGGATTTAGGCTGCTCGTTTCACATCATCCCTAACAAGAGCTTCTTATTTGACTAGGAAGAATTCAAGGGAGGCAAATTGTTAATGGCAAATAACACTCACAACAACATTCAAGGAATTGGAAAGATAAGAATTCTAAACATGGATGGCTCTACGGTGATCTTAACATGAGTTAGGTATATGCCAGGGATGAGCAGGAATTTGATTTCTTAAGGGATGTTGGAAACTGAAGGATGTCGATATGAAGGCAAGGATATTATGGTTAACTTTTACAAGGATGATAAAACAACTATATCAGGAAAATATCATCAAGGGCTATACTATCTTCAAGGAATCGTATTGAAAGGAGAAGCTAATTTTACAAGAGTTGAAAGAAATATGACTAATGTTTGGCACTCGCGCCTTGGT
Source organism: Moricandia arvensis (assembly GCA_905132765.1). NCBI lineage: Eukaryota > Viridiplantae > Streptophyta > Magnoliopsida > Brassicales > Brassicaceae > Moricandia > Moricandia arvensis. Next base: position 24,480 of record CAJHQP010005209.1, on the reverse strand, counting down.
CATATGAGTCTTAAGAATATGTATGAACTTGTCAATAATGGATATATCACTAACAATGAAGTTAAGGAGTTGGATTTTTGTGAACATTGCATAATTGGGAAGTCACACAACCAAAGTTTCCCTAAGGCTAAACAAGTGACTAAATGAATATTAGATTATGTCCACTCAAATCTCTGGGGCTCTCCTTCTACACCAGACAGTATTGCTGGAAGCAAGTATTTTGTGACTTTTGTTGATGATTTTTCAAATAAAGTCTGGATTTATTTTTTAAAGATAAAGATGAGGTATTCTCCAAGTTCAAAGAATATAAGACCGAAGTTGAAACCAAAATGGAAAAGAAAATCAAATGTTTAAGAACTGATAATGGTTTGTAGTTCTGTAATAAACAGTTTGAAGATCACTGTAAACATGTTGGGACTAAAAAGCACATGACTTGCATCTATAATCCACAACAAAATGGAGTGTCGGAGAGAATGAACCGAACCATAATGAATAAGGTAACAACATCTACAACTATCTATCTAATCAATCGATCACCAAACTCTACTCTAGATTTTAAATTACCATAAGAAGTTTGGTCAGGGACTAAACCAGAGTTGGGACATTTTAGGACATTTGGCTGTTCAGCATTTGTTCATATCACCGAAGAGAAGACATGACCTAGAGCTCTCAAGGGAGTCTTTATGGGATATCCTATGGGAACAAAAGGATATAGGGTCTGGATTCCACAAAAACGAAGATGTAGGACGAGTAGGAACATGGTCATTAATGAGGACGAGCTATACAAAGATATTGTGGCTAATCTAAAACTGAATTTATTTCTGTGTAAACATATAAATGGAAGTCTAAGGCTATTTATGCAAGAATACTGAAGCGGAGAATGGTTGGAGATACATCAGTGGACGCTTTTTTATTACACACAACATGGGTTTGAATATCAGCCTATGAGGTTTTAAACTAAATTAAAAGTTGGAAGGACATGACTTAAGGTTTGTTTCAAACTGGTCCACCTAATTTAAAACATAAGAAACTAGGGAAAATTAAATTCGCAAGCCCAAAATAATTAAATAAGCTCATTAGGAATTGTCTCCAACCTTGGGTTTCGGGAAATCTTCTAATAGACCATTAAGACCAAAAACGGATCTGGAAATTATTGTTCCACAAAAAATTTTGATAAAAAATACAACAAAATTTCAGAAATCCATAACTTTAGGGAAATTTTCATGTTTACTACATTATTGGTATCATTATTCATTTTTACCTTCATTAAAGAGACATTTTTACAAATACCTTCTTTTTAAGAGGAAAAAAATTCTTAGATTAGTTAAAATCATAAAATTCACATTCCAAAACCCTACCACACCCTCAGCTCTTAACTCTAAGTCTTAGATTAATTAACCTTAGTGTTATAAGTGTCTTTTCCCTCTTAAAAATGAGGGTAAAAATGATTAAGGTAAACATGAAAAATGGTAATAGGAATGTGGTATTTTTGACAATTCCCCTATTATAGACAATATTTTTCAAGCAATATTTCCATAAAATTTATTTAGATTTAATTGTAAATATGATTTTCACTTGAAACAACAAAGATCTAGATTTAAACATGCAAAAAATCAGATCTAACACAAAATGAAGATAACCATAAATCCCATAATTTCTTATTCATCATAAACCTAGAGAAAATCAGATTTAACAATCCAATAATTTTTTTTGAAAGAAAAAAATGTGAAAATTTTATATCAGTCATGTTTTAATCCTGGGACCAGTAGATTATGAGTCTACCACGTTTCCGCTGCGCCACTCTAATTAACAATTTAATATTTCCACACAATAAGTATATTTGAATTTAAGCTATAAACTTTAAATTACATCCCAATTTACGTTAGATCCAAAAAAAGATCAATATGATGCTATGGTATCAAATTGTTAGATTTATTCTATATGATTCATCAATATGATTTTTTTAACCATATTATTCTATGACTGAATAGAAATTAGCGAAACGTACCGGCTGTACCCAATATATTCATAGCTTTAGGATTTGAAGTTAGAAAACAGACCTTCCAAAGCAAACCTTATATGACTTTAATTCTTTATATTGATAAATTTTGTATTTTCGGCTAAAATTGTCTTGGATACCATCACTTTTATATAGAGTATTAATTTTTAATTTGGCATTTATTAAACTATAAATTATCAAACATATCCAAATACAAATATTTCATAACACTTATATTTAAACTTTTACCTTATTCACAAAACTGATCAATTAAATATGCTAATTATTTAATAACTTTATCACATTTATTCCTTAACAGATGTAACTCCACACCTAATGATCTTACAATATGACGAACAAAAAGAAGTACTCAAACGTATACGTGAAGATTATAGTCAGAAAGTTTCGCTTAAGCAAGTATTGAATCTAGTCAATGAACGAGGGATGAGACACAAAGCAAGCTTGACGGGGACTCAGAAAGACTCTATGACAAGAAAATAGCCACGTGAGAGGTGATGATAAGGATTTGAAGGTATGACGCAGTACGCATCTTTTGGACTATGTTTCCAGAATATTGATACAATCTTCTTATTATTTCAGCTTCAGGATGAGTTTCACAAAGCTTACTACTCTGCTCTACTGAAACAACAAGGGCTAGCTGAAGCGGAAGAAGGAGAAGATAAAGTCTGTTGGGAAGAAGAAGACTGAAACCAAATAGATCAAACATTGTCATTGATCGTAGAATGACGATGATGTGTTTCTGAGACTTTTCAGTGCTTATGATTATGTTAAGTGTGTGTCACCTCTAGGCATAGGAGGTGGTCTGGTTTGTGTCTTTCCATTGTGTTGATGCAAGACTTGTTGGTTCATCGGCTTGCCATCATCTTTGTCCTCAGGATGGTGCTCCTCCCCATTTGATTTCATGAGACTGTAACTAGATAAGTTATTTTTGGTGATACGGCCCATACCGCTGGAGGATGTATGCAGCTGGAGAGTTTTTCATTTTCCTATAAACGCTTAGTGTTGTCAAGAAAGGACTTGAACAAAAAAAAAAAATCAGAAGGAAAAGAGTTTTAGCAGCACATTATTAAACAAACTCACTTAGTATAATTAATTAAGTACTTATTTACGTAATAGATACAAATGATTTATAGATACTTCCAATTTTTGATGCTTTCTTCCACCACATCGGTTCAGCGTTCACGACTCATCCATAAACACGGCGCCATGACCACTTGACCTTACCAACTTCTTCAGCAAGAGAACCACAATCGCAATCGTGAGTCCAACCGCTGCCCACGTGAACAACCTATCATCACCACTTCTCTGAGCCACCCTGGCAACAACCGTCCCTTGCTCCCTCCGCCTCACTAAACCGTTTCCATTGTCTCCTGCCGCAACCTCTACCGCTGCATTCGCTCCCGGAACAATGGTCTGGCCTGCCACTTCAGCGATTTGATCGACTACATTCTCTGCAACAGCGGTAACAGGTTCTGGTATAGCGGTTTCAGCGTCCTGCGGCTTGGTTTTGGACTGACCGTCTGAATCAGCGGAAGAGTTTTCGTTACATTCCTGAGGATTAGGTTTAGGAGAAGGTGTCTTGCTGAGCATGTATTGATGAATCTGCATATATTAATCATAAGGACAAAATAATAAGATGTTATGCCCGGATTCTATATAAACCATAGTTAAACCCATGTCAAAGATGTAAACCCGTCGTCAGGTCTTTAAAATCAAATGAGATACTTAACCCTACTTTTGGTTAACACTAATATTAATTCCAGCAATGATGTTTTTTTTCAAGTTACTAACTATCAAATATTCCTGGCTATATTTTCATTTTCATTCGAGATCAACAATATCTAACAAATTTCTAATGAGAAATGACAGTTTCAAGTTTGCATCATCGATCTCACACAATGCATATATAAGTATAAACTAAACCCCCTTTTAGAATGAATACTCTGCCTAGGATTTTTTTACTCACGTTGACCAAGAGCCCTTCATGTCGTTTAATATAAAAAAGTATAGCCAGATATTCAAGTAATTGGTTCAGTAACCGAAAGCACTCTACAAATATACATATTTGCATTGGTGGATTAAAAGATAAAACATTTCTCTAAAGGAAGGGTAACTAATGGAATACGTACCTCATCAATAACTTTTTGACGCTCAGGAGACCCATATTTGGGAGGTGCCTCGCGTGATTTAGTGGCAAGCGCACGTCTCTCCTCCTTAGGGTAATCGACTGAGCCAATAGCTCCACTGGGGTTTGAAGGCATGAACGCAATGAGAGCCACCAAAGCAGTCCGAACTAACAAACAACCCAGAACAAAACCATGAGTTTTAACAAGCATCACCCTTCAAAACTAAAAGCTTAACAACTCCACTATGTATTAGTTATAATTTGCTGCTTATCATTTCAGAGATAAGAGCCTATACCACTCCATGAGGGTTGCCAATGCTCGGGATGGTAATTAGAAATACTCAAGCAAATCTTGGTGTTTGTTTCAAAACGACCACTTGGCTGAAAAACAATTGCAGAAAACATTCATCAGAGATAAGAATAGATGTGCGTTTGCATGTATGTATGAGTTCTTTTGAGTGAATCTCTTACGGTCAACAACAAGAAGGAAGGAGGCTTGAAAGGATAATCAGAAGGCAATTGAATCCTCCCATGATATATCCCTCCTTCGAATTCAGTCTCGCTTGGGCCTCTGATCGCGAATTGCCACTCAAATATATTCTCCTGGATTCACAAACAGATCATGCAACTATTCAATCCATCACAGTTATAACATCGCATGCAACCATAAGATCGGAGCTAGAATGGCTAAGGCTAGTTAGATCGGAGCTTGTTCGTTCAATTTCAAGAGCCATAGATACGAAACAACGCAGATTAGGCATCGATCTATACCTCGAGGGGAAGAGACATGAAATCGTCGGAGGGATTAGCTTGCATCTCCTTAACCTCCTGGAGAATCCTCTTCACCGCCGGGTTCTTCCGGTTATATCTCTCGTCCGCCATGTTCTTCGCCCAAGATCTGATCCAATCCACCGCTAAAAGTCTCGATATTGTCAACACAGCAACAGATATTATTATAATTATTAAATATTTGAATTAAATATGAGTGGGAGTTAGTAAATATCGGAGCGAAAGAGATTACAGTGTTCACCACGTCATCGTCTTCTAAGAATGATTACGTGGCAACTGTTGATTGGCGTTTTGTTACTATAATGGCGAAAAGATGGTATGATTAATCGTCATTAAGTATCCAACGATCTGTAGTTTGCCGCATCATCATCACCGATCTATAGTCGCTCATCCCTCTTCACAGCGTGTAACGACATTATTGGGCCTTATTCTATAGACATACAAGCCCAATAAAAATACGTCGATCATTGCCTGCTTTGGGTTTGCTAAAGAGCTCTCGCTAAACTTTTATACGTCCATGTAATTTTGTGGAGTTATTTGGTTACATAATTTTTATAGATTATAGTATTGGTTAAAAAATTTAGTGTTATCTATCTACACTTTTATTTGAAAAGTGAAGTTGCTTACTTGTCATTTTTTCAATGATTTCGTAATTTTATTCATTTGTCACTAAAATTTATTTATTAAGATTAATAATTAAGCATAAAATATGACTTCTATACTATTATTTGAGAAGTGAATTTGCTTACTTGTCATTTTTCAATAATTTTAGATAATTTTTTTAAATTTTTATACACTCCATAATTTTTGGTTTAATCATATTTTATGCTTAATTATCAATTTTAACAAATATTTTTAGTGATTAAGCTGATAATTTATCATTATCTTGAGAATGAATAAAAAATTATAACGGTAATATCATAGTTAAATTTATCTTATACTTATTTAATAATATTATTATATATATGTTTATATTATATTTTAGTTTAGTAATACTAAGCCAGCTCCATTTTGATATATATATATATATATATATATATAAGATAGAACAAATCATCAATTTTTAAGATAAAATTCTTAAGATAATCAAAATAATTTATTGTGATAATTTCTGAAAGAAAATTGGATAATAATTTAAAAATGTTATAAGTAGAGAAGAAAGAAAGAAGAATTTTTATATATATTATTCCATGTGTCGTGAGTTTTTTATATAAGATTACAATAACTTTGGTACAAAGTCTAACTTGGAATAGAGAACAAATATATCTAAGACTTTCCATATGGACATAAACATAATATTTATAACATTTCACTTTGATGTCTATTATACCAAAGTGCTTTTAAAACGCCGTAGATGTTGTCTCGTTAAAAACCTTACTAGAAAAAATTAATTGGAAAAATCATAGTTAAAGGAAAAAAAGTGCATAGCGTAATGACTTTCCCGAATGTGTACATATATCAAGATCTTTGAGACGACGTAGTCCGATAAGATACACTAGCGTCTTAAAAGTATTAGTGGCTAGTGCCTTGGTGAATAAATCAGCAAAATTGTCACTTGAACAAACTTGTATGACACGAACATCATATGACATGTGTCTTGATATATTTGCTTCTTGCTAAAACTCATTATCTTAAAGGATTTAAAAGAGTGATAGACTTTCATCTTTGAAATTATAACATTTCCCTTGGGTGTCTATCATTTGTATGTTCTTTGTTGTCTCGTTAAAACCTTGTCAAGAAAAAATCATCTAGGGTAAAAACCATGATTAGGAAAAATATACAACCACACACTTTATCACATTTCTTCCCCTCAAAGCAATATCTTCAAGGTATGCATTCCACTCGAATATATCTCGTTTGGGACTTGAACTTAAATAGAATAAAATCTTTTGATTTCTATTATGATATTTTTGTCTTTAGAGTTTTTGTTTATAATTATCTTTTGACATAAACAAGAATTTCTTGATCTATTTAGACTTCAGGTCAAATCTTTTTACATATAATCGTCTAACTATTCGTTTTGTACATATGAGTTGTTTATGTTCTTACTATAAAAGTTACTATTATAACTTTCTTTATTGTCATGTGAAATAATATTTTCAGTCATGAAAATATTAGTAACTTGCTCAATAGCACTTTATGTGTGGTTCTTCAAGACCAAACATAGACATGCCTTTTAATATATCCCATGAAAGTGAATTTGTTTAAACCGATCAAATAGCTAAAGTTTATGGGAACATGATTTTTTTATATCATTAATCATTTATGGATATTATCTTATAGGGATTATGATTTTCTAGTGGGTCGTTTAATTCAAGTTCTTCCTTTGTTTCTAGACTGATAAGAAACTTGAAAATAAGTGCATCTACCACATGAAACTATGTCTTTTAATAATCAATTTCATATTGATTTTTTTTTGTGCAACGACTCATTTCTATCTCACTTGCTTTACATTTTTTGTGTATGGACTACTGGTCCAAATACTTATCTCTTTCATAAGAGTTTATATCTTTGTCTATTACATCTTTCTGATTTGACCAATCATTTCTTTGTGTACACTTTTCAATAAATTTTCTTTTATGATCTTCTTTCTCATTCATCATATCAACTGCTACTTTGCCTGCATAAATATCATCAACATCGATTTGTTTATCAATTTCATTTTATTTCATACATGACATAACTTATTGAGATATCTTCATTGTCTTAGCTACCTGAATTTCTTTCAGTCATGTTTAATGCCTAAACTGAAGATCATTCAAAAAAAATATTTGTCATTTTGACCATTCAATATATGCTCCTTTTCATTTACGAGGTTTTTTATCTTTGGAACCAAGATATATACAACACTTCAGGCGTGACTAGCAGTTTGAATTTGTTTTTCTCGAACATTAATTCTTATTGGAGCATTTACAACGGTATATGTGACTTGATCACTCTATTTATATGGGTCAGCAAATATGCCTGGCAACTGCTTTACTAAGCTTTATAATTGAATTATCTTTTGGACTTCTATTTGACATTCTCTTTAGTCTGATGATCAATGATAATTCATATCAACTTATTTTCTTTTCCAGCTTTTTATTTTCTCCCCTTTATGTTGAAAATACTATTTCACTTTTAACATTCTTATCGAGCATTAATTATGTCCCCTTCAGAAATGTCTCTAGATTCTTAAGTATCAATTGGGATTCATATCCAACATAGATACCCAACCTCATTTGAAAACCATCTTAAGTAAAGCTATGTGGTGAAGCAATTGGAATGTATATTACATATCCAACATTCTTAGATGGAAAATGATTAGTTTATGACCCAATACCAATGATGGGGAGAACTAGTGATTACTTATTGGCTTGATGTGAATTAGTGTTGCTCAAAATGTTTAACACTTATCCCAGTAATTTTGCTATAGTTGTCAAAGACTTTAAAAAGTTAATTCACCAATATTATAAAGATGCATGTCGTCAAATACTTTAAGAAGTTAATTCACCAATATTATAAAGATGCATGATGGGTAATCAGTCCATCAACATCTCATTTATTCATGCTAATAACTTTATTTGGCTGGTGAAAACAATATTACTATATTATCTTATGAGCAATCAACATTTGTCAAATTATTTAAAAAAATCTTCTCGTTCTTCAAAAACATAAATCTTTAAGTATTACTTTGAGAATGATTCATCAGTCTCAATTTAGTGTAAACATAATATTCTAGATGTTTCACTTATTATAAAATGTGATATTTTGTAACTCTTCCCCTCGAGATGATAACACTACAGGTTTATCAATCTCAAATTAATTCTCACTTTAGAATCAACAGTATACCCTATTTGGGTCATGTCTTCTTTCTTAGATCCTTCTTAATTTTGAGACTTTATGACAATATAATACATCAAAGATCGTTTATGTACTCTTCTGGAGTATTCATATATATTTTCTTGTTGAATAATATATTTTCTTTATACCATCTTTATTTTCTCAACTTCAATTGAAAATATGAGTTCTAAAAAGAAACTCTTTCATCTTTAGATGATTGAAAAATATTTTTTATTACCATCTTTACTTTCTCAACTTCAAGTGAGAATATGAGTTTTAAATAGAAACTCTTTGAATTTTGACATTCTTTTTACATCCGCATTCACGTCTACAACCACTTTTATGTTCAATTTCTTGACCAATACTATTTATGTGGATTTTCTTTTTCAATATAAATATCATAATTCTCTTTAAGAGGATAGATCATAATCAACTAGACGCGATTTATCATCTTACATCAATAGCTCATTGTTTTTTTTCAATCTCAAAGAGAAAAGATATAGTTATAAACTTCTTTAATCTCATTTCTCAAGCATGTGTCTATTGGACAACATTATTTGTGTAAAAGTATGTATTCTTTAATATCTTCATATCATTGATATTGTCTTCAGGAATATTTTACTTTTACACTTATCATCCAACATAGTTAGGTTTTATTTACAGACTCAAGGTCTTATAATTTTTAGATGCAAATACATAATGAACTTTAAGTAATTACATTCATGTGATCATTGATGTATCTAGGTTTTTATGTGTTTAGTTGTCTGTTTCATTATGTTTTTCTCGGTTATTCGCTTGTTTCCGTTTGTGTTTCAGGTAATTAGGTAATAAAGCGCGTTAGGAATCATTGGCAACTACATACTGGATTTCCGAAGAATTCCGTACCAATCCAAAGGAGTTAGAGCAAGAAACGAACAACGGATCAAGCCGAAAGACGAGCCACAAAGTCCGATCGATCGATGGAGGTTTACTATAAAAACCCATCGATCGATGCAGAACTGCGGAAGAAGCCGAGCTAAAGTAATCGATCGATTGCAAAATGCAATCGATCGATTGAGCCAAACTCCAATCCACCAAACTTCACTGGCATCGATCGATTCATTTTTATCCCAAAAATGAATCGATCGATTGGCGTCCTGCGGCCACCAACTTCACCAACCCAATCCCACTTCACCAAGAACTCTACTTCACCAACCACACCAACTCACCCTTTCATCATTTTGTCTGGAGCTTTTGGAGGCCTTCACTTGTGTATAAATAGAGGGGTTGCATCGAATGCAATCTCATCTCACTCTCATCCCATCACAACACAATCTATCTATCTTAGTTTTAGTTCTTGTTCTTAGTTTGAGTTCTTGTTCCTGTTGTTGAAGTTTGAAGTTATATTTGAAGTTTGAAGTTTGAAGTTCATCGATTACTTGAAGAGAAACTCTTTCTCTTCCTAGAGAAGCTTTCTAAATCCCTTTACTCTATTGCTTTTATGAAATCTATTATGTCTTGTGTTCAAGTTATCATGTGTGAGTAATCTACTAGTTAGGCTAAGGTGATTCAAGGGAATCCATGAATCACTGAAACTGATGTGTTAATCAAGGGAAAATAATCATTTGGTTCTTCATCTAAATTAATCTTAATGCTTGAATTAGAAGGTACACCTAGTTCATGACTAATAGGAAATTAACACACCAAAAGTGATAGTTAAAATCCCGAAAAGAATCTAGATGAGCAAAGTTCTGTAACCAACGAGAGTTGTTGTTATAGACTTTGTGAACATATCTAACCTGTTAAGAATGCATGTTTAGGATTATGAATATGGCGAGAGTTGATATTTGAAATTCTATAGCATAGGGTTTAGTACTACGAGAGTAGGCTAAACTATTTGAAGTTGTTTGAGTTCAAGAACAGTTCTAAATCATATTCCTTGATTAATACTTGTTTCATGATAAATGTATTTCCCGAGAATCACCCAAAGCCTAACGCCTTTTAAATCATAAAATCAAATTAAATCATTAGCAATTGTGACAAACGAACAAACAAACCAAAACCCCTCATATCTGTTCTAGCTTGACATTACTCCCAAAGTTCCATAGTGTAACCTTGGTCCTTGTGGATTCGATCCCTAAGTACTACCGCGCATTACCGTGCACTTGCGGTTGGTTTTTAGTGGTAAAACCTGAGCACATCAAGTTTTTGGCGCCGTTGCCGGGGACCAATAGCGTTACCTTTGGAACTAGGACTGGAGTCTAGTCTAGAACCCTATTACAAAAATAAAAAAAAATATATTTTCGATATTACTAATAAACTTTTTCTTGATTTTCTTGTGAGTGTTGCAGGTATATGAACACGAGAAGCCGAAGTTCTGAAGAATTAGCGGTTGTTTCTAACGAGGAACTTGCAAGAATAGAAAGAGAGAACAACAGAAGGAGAAGAAACATGGCTGGAGTACATAACCAGCATGGTGAACCCCAAAACATCCAAAATCTTCCTATGAATGATGAGCAAAACGCTGCTGCTGCTGCTGCTGCTGCCGGAGTGTTCAGACAACCCCAACCACTTCCTAATCCAGGACAGAGACGAGATCAACCTCGCCCCATTGGAGCTGTCGACACTCCGCACACCTATTACCATAACCGATCAGCAATACAACCTCCTCCGATCAACAGGCAAGACTATGAGATCAAACCTCAAACTATAGCTCTGGTCAGACAGAGCATGTTCTATGGTCTCCCGTCCGAAAGCCCTATGGATCACATTGAGACCATTGAGGAGATCAGCAGCACAACAAGATCAAATGGAGTTCCCGCTGATTATTTACGGTGCAAACTGTTCTCATTCTCTCTTGGAGACAAAGCAATGAGATGGCTGAAATCTCTACCTCCAGGATCTATCACAACATGGGAGCAATGCAGAGCCATCTTCCTGGACAAATTCTACACCAAACAGAAGACGGCCAGCCTAAGGAGCAAGATCACCAGCTTCAGACAAAATGACTCTGAACCAGTGAGTGAAGCGTGGGCAAGATTTAAAGAGTATCAAAGAGAGTGCCCGCATCATGGGTACTCAGACTAGCATATCCTCAACATATTTTATGATGGAGCAAGCTGGAATGTCAAGAACTCTCTCAACGCAGCCAGCAATGGAGATTTCATGACAAGGAACCAAGAGGAAGCTTACACTTTGATAGAAAACCTTGCCACAAGCTCTAGTAACCTGAATGAGGAGTATGATAGATCAAGGAAAGGTGGGAACTCAGAGAGCAAAAAACTAGAAGAGATGAGCGCAAAGATCGACTTGCTTATGCAAAGAGATCAAAGGGCGGTCAATGCTATTGAAGGGTATGGAGAAGGAGCTTTCTATTTTCCCAATCAAGAGCCACAAGATCAACAAGCTGTAGTCAACTTTGTGGATGGCCAAAATCTTGAACAACAAGCTGTGAACTACATTGGTGGACAGAACTATCCACAAAACAGAGGATTCCAACAACCAGCTTATGGACAGAACCAAGCACCGAGGATCCCACAGGGACAACAAGCCTATCGACACCCAAACTACGGGCAGAACCAACCATTTGGGCAAGGCTTGGGGCAAAACGGTAACCAGAACGCAAACTTCAACCAAGGAGGGTACCAACAGAAGCAACCTTTCAACTATTTCCAACCGCAGAATCAAGCCCAAGTTCAAACCGGTGGAAGCTCTGCTCCAGCTGCTCAAGAATCTAAGCTTGAGGCAATGATGCAACAGTTGATTCTCAACCAACAGAAATCAGCAACAGAGATCAACAAGAAGGTTGACACCATATTCCATGACATGAACAACAGATGGGAATCTCTTTCCGCACATGTCAAGAAGCTGGAGACTCAAGTTGCTCAAACCGCAGAAGCTGTCCAAAGACCAAGTGGGGTTCTTCCTGGAAGAGGAGAACATAACCCAAGAAAAGACCACTGCAACGTTGTCATCTCTGCTGAAGATGAAGTGCCAGATCATGTGAGAGAGGTGGACGAGATTGAAAGACTCCTCTATGGATCTGCACTTGTGCAGGATGAGGTACACATTGTAGCCAAGGCTGATGCTCAAACCGTGGAGAAAGTTGAGAAAAATGTTGTGCAGCCAGTTGGAGTCGGAGCTACGATATCACCTTATGAAAAACTCCCATATCCGAAGAAGGTTATCACCAAAGCTCAAAAGAAGGTCATCTGCAAATTCAGAAAAGACTTAAGTGACATCGGAGTTAAGCTTCCAGAGCTTAATACAATGCAAGAAGCCTATGTCCAAATGATGCTCATCAAGGACATTCTAGATCACAAAGAAGAAGTAGCGGAGCTTCTAGACGTCTCTACAGCAATGATCAATCAACAAGTCCCACCAAAGTCGCTCCCTAAGCTAGAGTCACCAGGGAAGTTCACACTGTCTTGTTCCCTTGGAAAAATAACCATGAATGATGCTCTTGTGGATAGTGGAGCCAATGTCAATGTCATCTCAATGGAAATGGTGAAGAAACTCGGTATTGAAAGCATGGAGCCAAACACATCCTCTCTCATGTTTGGGGATTCGTCTTCCACAACCCCCACGGGCCTCATCAAGGATTTTCCTTTGAAAATTGGAGGATGCACGATCCCTATAGACCTCACAGTTGTAAAGATGGCAACTACGAAGAGAGTTCCTTTGGTCCTTGGAACTCCATTTCTCGCAACAGTTGGAGCATGTATTGACTTCTCAAATAAGAAGGTCACACTCCTCAATGTCAACAAGTCTGTCTCCTACCCGATCCAGTCTTCAATGGATGCTGTTTATTGTGGAACAATCACTCGTGCAAACACATCACTCGAGAAGGGAGTAATACCCTATGGTGAAGTTGTGTTATGGAGTCACGATGGAAGCAAGTTTGTGGAGAACGGTCAACGCCTCAAACCACACCTCGCCTACACTGAACCCCCTGGAAGAGAAGACGATGTCTCCCTAGGAGAACCGACCCAAGGTTAAAAGAGCCAATCGAAAGTCAAGCTAACGACTGTAAACAAGCGCTTGGTGGGAGGCAACCCACTGGTAAGTGTGAGTAAGTTTTATTTTTGTTTTAAAAAAAAAAAAAATATATATATAAATATAAAAATATGGAAATATATATAAAAAAAAAAAAAAAAAAAAAAAAAAAGTGATGAGGACTGAGGACACCGGTACATCTGGAGCCGCAGATGAGGACTAGGGCTACCACCGCCCAGTATGGTCAAGTGTTCTTTTACGCGCTATTTACTATTTTTTTGACATTTTTATGATTTGATTTTTCAGTGGTTACACCAGGGACGGTGTAAACTAAGTCTGGGGGGAAGTACTTATCGTACTCTCATTTTGAGTCTACTACTTATTTCGTTATCATTTTCATTGAGATTTTTTTTTTATTTTTGTGTGATTTATTTTTGCTTTGCCTCGCTAAACAACCTAATAACTAATATCTGAGTACCATTCTTTGAGCTACAAACTGCAGATTGTGAAACATGGAAAGAAACCACAAAACTTTGATCAACCAACATCCATGCTTGCAAGAGTAGCCAAAGGATCCAAACTGACCGACCACTCAAATCTACTCAAATTCTTCTCATCTTGGGGCTTGGTATACACATGATCGGAATCTCTCTTCAGGACTAAGGAAACAACGAAGTCTATACCAATCCGGTTCCCCTCTCTTTCCCCTTCAATAAAAAGAAAAAAGAAGATAAGTAAATCATCTACAACTTTTAAGAAGTAAACCAAGACAAAAATCAACTTGGGAAACATGATGATAACTCAGTATGATTTGAAGGATAAAGGTCAAAAAGAAGTGATCAGGGCTTGGTGGCTACAACCATTAAGACTTGCATCATAGAAGCCTGTCCAAAATCTCGGTCAATTAAAAAAATACCAAGTACCCTCGAAATAAAGGGAGACATTGACTGAGTGGAGCGAGAAGAAAGAGGGGAAATGAACCGGAAAAGACCAATCGCGTTGTCAAAAGCCTGAAAGAGTAAGAATCCATGAGTCTTTTGATCGATATCCCCAAGATGAGACCGCACCTTAAATTCTAAAAAGGTCGGCAGTGGAAACTTTGGACACTTCTTGCAAAGCTGTGGTTTGAAGATAGTTGAGAAATAAGGATGGGGTAAAAGTACGTGGAATCCTTCCTAAATGTTGGTACTAACTGATGTGGTTTAAAACCAACATATGGTGAAAATGGTTGTTTGCAGGTATTAACTGTTTTTCTTGTCGGATATTTGCTTGAGGGCAAGCAAATGTTCAAGTCTGGGGGGATTGATGTATCTAGGTTTTTATGTGTTTAGTTGTCTGTTTCATTATGTTTTTCTCGGTTATTCGCTTGTTTCCGTTTGTGTTTCAGGTAATTAGGTAATAAAGCGCGTTAGGAATCATTGGCAACTACATACTGGATTTCCGAAGAATTCCGTACCAATCCAAAGGAGTTAGAGCAAGAAACGAACAACGGATCAAGCCGAAAGACGAGCCACAAAGTCCGATCGATCGATGGAGGTTTACTATAAAAACCCATCGATCGATGCAGAACTGCGGAAGAAGCCGAGCTAAAGTAATCGATCGATTGCAAAATGCAATCGATCGATTGAGCCAAACTCCAATCCACCAAACTTCACTGGCATCGATCGATTCATTTTTATCCCAAAAATGAATCGATCGATTGGCGTCCTGCGGCCACCAACTTCACCAACCCAATCCCACTTCACCAAGAACTCTACTTCACCAACCACACCAACTCACCCTTTCATCATTTTGTCTGGAGCTTTTGGAGGCCTTCACTTGTGTATAAATAGAGGGGTTGCATCCAATCCAATCTCATCTCACTCTCATCCCATCACAACACAATCTATCTATCTTAGTTTTAGTTCTTGTTCTTAGTTTGAGTTCTTGTTCCTGTTGTTGAAGTTTGAAGTTATATTTGAAGTTTGAAGTTTGAAGTTCATCGATTACTTGAAGAGAAACTCTTTCTCTTCCTAGAGAAGCTTTCTAAATCCCTTTACTCTATTGCTTTTATGAAATCTATTATGTCTTGTGTTCAAGTTATCATGTGTGAGTAATCTACTAGTTAGGCTAAGGTGATTCAAGGGAATCCATGAATCACTGAAACTGATGTGTTAATCAAGGGAAAATAATCATTTGGTTCTTCATCTAAATTAATCTTAATGCTTGAATTAGAAGGTACACCTAGTTCATGACTAATAGGAAATTAACACACCAAAAGTGATAGTTAAAATCCCGAAAAGAATCTAGATGAGCAAAGTTCTGTAACCAACGAGAGTTGTTGTTATAGACTTTGTGAACATATCTAACATGTTAAGAATGCATGTTTAGGATTATGAATATGGCGAGAGTTGATATTTGAAATTCTATAGCATAGGGTTTAGTACTACGAGAGTAGGCTAAACTATTTGAAGTTGTTTGAGTTCAAGAACAGTTCTAAATCATATTCCTTGATTAATACTTGTTTCATGATAAATGTATTTCCCGAGAATCACCCAAAGCCTAACGCCTTTTAAATCATAAAATCAAATTAAATCATTAGCAATTGTGACAAACGAACAAACAAACCAAAACCCCTCATATCTGTTCTAGCTTGACATTACTCCCAAAGTTCCATAGTGTAACCTTGGTCCTTGTGGATTCGATCCCTAAGTACTACCGCGCATTACCGTGCACTTGCGGTTGGTTTTTAGTGGTAAAACCTGAGCACATCAATCATACCTTTATTTTATTTGTTCTCCAAAACTTATGGATTTTTTAAAGTTAAGTCTTAAAATTAAAACCTCTGTATATAAAATGGTAATGAAGTATAATAATAAAAACTATTTTAAATATTATCATAACATTTTATTAGAAAATATTAAATAATATATATATATATATAACATCATCATATCTATTATATTAAAACAAAGTCCTATTTAGATTTTACCGTGGCATGATTTTAATTTGGACTTATTGAATATGTTGTAACTAAAATATATGTTACTTATCTATAATATTAAAATAAAATCCCTCTAAAGATCTTTTCTTTGATTTAATTTGATAATTACAAACAATATAACTCCTATATTTATGCTTAACATAATTAATTAATATTTCATTTCATAACTTATTTTACGTCTCATTTCATTTGTACGTTTAACAAGGCTCATGTTATTTAACATAACTCCTTATATAATTTTAATTTGAGAACATAAATTATAAATTATAAATATAAATATAAATTATCCGCGCAACCGCGCGGATCAGAATCTAGTTTATTACTCCCTCTGTTTCATAATAAGTGTCATTTTAACATTTTTTTCTTGTTGCATAAAAAGTGTCACTTTAGAATTTCAATGCAAATTATACTTATTTTCAGCTGAAAATTAATTGCAATCTGCATTGATTTAATAAATAATTATATTTATCTCAAATTCTATTGGTCAAATGGGTGTAATTAATAACAACATACACACATTTCAATCACTTTCTTAATCTGTGTGAAAAATGTCAAAGTGACACTTATTAAGAAACAGAGGGAGTAGTTATTTACTAGCATGCTACTAAAACAAAAATTGTTTTACGAGTCAATCAATTCTCCGGAAAATAACTAGATCACATATACTAATCCTTATGTAAATTATTTTATGATCTCATCAAGTAAATGACTATTGTAATACATAGAAGACAAATGGTACTTATCTCAGTTCGAAGAATTACAGTAGGAGATATGGCGTTGATTATAATCACATGCAAATTGTCATCTTAAGAATATATGTATCGATCACCCTGGAATATTAAGTTCTTTTTTTAGCTCACGAAAAATGGCTATTTGTTAGTAAATATCAATATACAAAGTAACAAAACTGATTAATACACATTGTTCACAAAAATAAAATATCAGTGATAAATAAGGCATTCATTATAGCAAGAACTAGATCAAACCGATAACTCAAACTACTCAACTAGCTTTTACATGTTTATATAAAAACACGTATACCGGATTTATACAAATAAACCGATCAACTAGACTTTCTTAATAATTATACGCATGAATCGGTTTGATTAATATAGTGAAACTAAATGACCAATAATGAAGTATATGATACGGAACAATCAGTTATCAGAATTAAAAAAAAAAAAACATTCAGTTGACAAATAACCACCAAACCAAACAGTTAAACAAGAAATCATGTTCGTGAGTGGGTATATTAGAGATCTATATAATTATAGTTGTTCTCATTCATTATATATCAAGCAGTAATGAACTCTGACCAATCTAATTGAAACCAAAACAAGCAACTGTTAACTTGTCACTTTCTATTAATAATCCTCAATTCATAAAAGAAAACAAGCGTCATCTTAAACAGTCAGGTTAATTCTCTTACGAAAATATAACCAACTCAGACCAACAAAATTCTAAATTCATAATCAAAAAGCGTACATAGTCTTTTGACCAAATTAAGTGAGCCAAACAATTTAACACTTATTTCTATAATCAAACAATACAGAAATAAAATATGGTTCATTCTATAAAAATTGTCAAATATACCACTTTTCTTGTATCACTTTTCAAAAAATCTTAATCACTTTTACCTTTTTTTTAAGAGAAAAAAACACATTTATAACTCTTGGGTTAATTAATCTAAAACTTAGGGTGTAGAGTTAAGGAGTGGAAAAAGATTGGGGTAGGGTTTAGGAATGTAAAATTTAGGATTCTAATTAATTTTTTTTTTAAATTAACTCTTAAAAAATGGTAGTTATAAAAATGTCCTTTTAATGAAAGTAAAAATGAAAAAAAAATACCAATAATATATGAAAATTTCCCTTCATTCTATTATATAACATGACTATATAATGACAATTAATTACTCCAAATAACAGAAAATAAGTATTAAACGACAATTCACTGTTTTTTTCGGGTAGATACGAAAGCAACACAATATAACATTTTTAAATAATCAATAGCACATCATAATATGTAGAACGATAAACCAATGAATCTTAAACCGATAGTTTAGAAAGCATGTGGTACTTATCTCGATAATTTGACGATCATAGTTATCATCACACGGGAAAATCAGAAAGACCACTTTCGTAAAGGATTAAGGTTTTGGCTCAAACAGTTAGGGTTGTGCAAATAATATGTTATAAGTAGAGAAGAAAGAAACAGGAATTGGTATATATTATTCTATGCATAATGAATCATTTATAAGATTACAATAACATAGGTACAAAGTCTAATTTGGAGTACGGAACAAGTGTATCTAGAACTATCGATATGGATATCATCACAATATTCATAACAAAAAAAATATTTATAATACTATTTTTGAAGTGATCTATTTGCTTTCACGAATAAAATTTATAGTGTTTAAAATCTTTATTTCCATTAATAAATAGTTAGATTAAATTTGTTAATATATAATTACCTATAGCTAAAAATAAATTTCATTCATTATCTAAAAATATTCTATATTATGTTATCCAAAAATATATTACATCATAATATTTTAAAAATAAATATAAATCCTTGTAAAAATAAATAGCTATGGTGAGATATCTCTAGAGCAGCAACTTGATATCTACATCGATATAATACACAGAGATGAAAGATTTAAGAGTGTGGAGAATCTTGGAGATCTTTCCTGTTTGATGTTGAAAATCAAAGGCATGTTGCACATTCTTTGGTTTACATGTTTTTAAAATTAGTTCTCACTTTATCGATCGCCACCGCAAGTATTGAAAGATGTTTTCCAGCTATGAAATTAGTGAAGACAGCTGCATGTAATCGAATTGGAGATCAGTTTCTTAGTGACTGTCTGGTTTGATTTATTGAAAAAGAGTTGTTTGAATCGGAACGTGATACAAAGATTTCAAATGATGAGTGAGCTTAGAGTAATTTTATTATGATTGTTTTATCATATTTGGAAGATTTTTTTGTTGCAAACTTAATAAAATGTTAATTTTATTTTAATGAATTGTACGCTATATTTTTGCCCCCAATTTATTTTCTGGATCTTCCACTGTATCTTACACGAGCTGCAAGAAACCGTGTTCATTTCGTTATGGCTGCCTTGATTTTCATTCACGACTACAAGCTGCCATATTCAAAAATTTACTATGAAACGTTTGATACTTATACATGAAAGCTCAAGTTTCTTTAAATCTCAACAAGTTTTTTGTTGAAGAACCCTACGACCAAGTATAAATGTTGATGACCAACGACCAGGTGTTGGAGCCGATTTGACTCTACAATCAACTATAAACGTTGCTTTATTTAATTACCTCACAACATCTTGCTGATATTTTGAATATTTTGTCCAAGCTTACACGTGTTATCATGTATGGGCTTGTGGAAAGGTATTGGGAGATCGATAAAAGAGACTATAAATACAAAGATAAAAAAAAAATCTAGAAAAATCTTGAAGAATCAAGAAGAATAAAAAATTAATGTTTATCTAATATACTAATATATTAATTTAAGAAATTAAATTGATTTATTCTCTATATAAACATAAGCATCTTGTAATATTATTTCTATGAGAATCAATAATACTTATTCCAATTCTATAGTCTCATCAGTTTATCAAGTTAAGACTCAAACTCACTTAATAATCAAGGTGTATGACTATATGTTAAAGCTTTGATTCTACTCTGAGTAACCACGTAGCATTCCTTATCCAGTAACAATTCTTATATCAAACTTGGGAAAATTTGATTTCTGGAAATTCTTTATTATTTGAGATTATTTATGGGGTTATAACTCCCAAATGGATACTGTTTCAAACATTCACAAAAGTCCCACTTATTATCGATCATCTCGATCTCAAACCATCACTCAACCGCTAAACCCTCCCTCACGCCGGCGAATGTGATAGGAAACTTCGGTTGCTTATTAGGAAAAAACAAACCGAAGTTCTTTTCGATCTCAGGACTCTTCTGATTCTCATCGAACATAGCAAACAAATAAGTCTCCACACCTCTCCCAGGTCTCTTTGGCGTCCCTCTGTTCTCTCTCACACGAGCCGCAAGGTTCGTGTAATACGCTCTCGCGTTATCAAAAGTCGCAGCGGTTCCACCGTTTGAAGGCCATCCGCTCTCGGAAACGACAACGGGAAGAGATCCACCGCCTGAACGTTCAACGGCGGAGTAAACGACGTCGAGCAAGGCGTCGAAGAGGTTCTGGTAGCCGCGAGAACCGTCCCAGACAATGACCGAAGGAGAAGTGAAGAGAGCGTAGGAGAGAGAGATGTCTCGTGGGTTGTCTATGTAGCTGAAGTAAGGGTAGATGTTGGCTAGTAACGCAGAGTTCGTGCTCGTCAAGAACCTGATTAGTCAATGAGGTGTAAACATATACATGAATCATTGAGGAAAATGATTATTCGGTTTTGAAAATTTATATACCAAGTTAAACCATATAAAAATTAATTTGTTTGGTTTGGTTTACCAATTGGGTCAATTTAATTGTACTAAACAAACATGAACTTTTGTAAAACCAGGTAAAAATCTATACTAAAACAAATTGCAAAAATATTAATTGACTGATACTCCCTGTATTTTTATTAAAAAAGTTTTTGTAATTTCTTACACATTAACAACATATTAAAATGTAATTTAAAATTCATTGTTTTCTATGCAATTGCATTTTCATTAGTTGATAATAATAAATTGTAAAATATAAAGAGCTATCTAAATTTTCTTTATTGCTACTGATTTGAATTCCATAAAACTCCAAAAAATAAAGAATTTTTTTCCAAACCATTTATTTTTAGGGTCATAATGTAATATTTCAATAATAATAATTGGGTCATATTAATTAGAGGTTTAAGATATCGGTTATGATATCATGTGATCGGCTTTCAACTTAAAATCAATTAGTAATAAGTGAATTAAGTTGTTTTTTCTTATAATGTTTCATTGAAATTCCGATATGGGATAATTTATCCCAAAGTTTAGATTTAAATATTTTGTAAGACAAAAATTATAGTGATTCACTAGAGAAAAAGTTCCATTTAGCGTATACTAAACAATTGATGTAAAAATTAAATAAATTGCATGAACTTACCCGACGATGGGATCAATATACCACCTAACGTCACCACGAAACTCTCCAGAGGAAGGAGGGAAAGAGTTTCCAATCAAAGTCATATCAACCGCTGTTGACACTTTGATCCTATCCTGAAGATTCGCACCTCTTAGAGCATCGTACACGTTACGCATCGCAGGTAGCACATCGCCGCCGCTGTTGGACGGAACAACTTCGTTACCTACGGCGATGTACTTAAAGTTAACGGCGGGATAATGGTTAAGGACGTTGTTTTGGAGCCACGCTCTAGCGGAAGAAGGGTTGGTGAGCGAACGGAGATCGGAGTTTGGGACGCCGACGAGGACTTCGATGCCGGTGTTTTTAAGAGCGTTTAAAGCTTCTTGGTTCGGGTCGTAGAGACGGACTCTTCGGATGTTGTTCTGTCTGAAGAGAGCGATGGTGTCGGGTTTGGACGGAAGGTTGTTCCCCATCATCCCATAACATACACCTACTGGTTCACCACCTGGTTTCATCATTTGCATTAAAACATTAATTAACCATGTGGTTAAGTTTATAATTAGTAATGATCATATATTTAAATCATTTGGAAAGAGAAAGAGATACTTGTTGGAGTGAGAATGGTTGCGAAGAGAGCAATAAGAAGAAGCAATGGGATTATTGGTGACATATCGAAATTGATGTGTAGAAGCTCCTCAAGTCTATTGTTAATTGTAAGTTATAGATAACTCATGGTCTAATTGGGATGTGCTTAAGCTTTTATATGCAAACATCGGCATGTGCGTACGTAAAGATTGTGTATTATGTAGAGTTGAGTGACCAGAATAATATAATTTGTTTATTAAATCAAATATAAAGTCATTAGTCGGATCAAGTAATTGAGTACGTAATGTCGGCTCGAGTCGAGTGTAAATATAAGATTGAATGTATGTACAAATGAGAAAGATCAGATCGAAAAATATGGGTAGAGAAGTGTCGCTTTCCAAATCGAGAAAGTAGAAGAGGAGATTGCTTGTATTTTCCAACACTGACAAATCAACCCTAATGTATTTTCTGTCTTTAACTACAAAATTTGATTTTATTCGACTCATATATAAAAATCATATATTCAACGTAAAAAAAAAATTGAACTAGTAAGAAATTATGCATTTGATTTTATTTTTTTTGTAGAAAAAAATATTTCCAATAGAATTTTAACGCGTGATCTCCCATATATCTACCGGATATAAATAACTTCAGCCACAAAAAAAAAAAATTAAACATTTGAAGTTTGTTTTACGTGCAAGTTGCAACAACTCGTAACTTATGAAAATCAGATAAGCTCCTAATCAAGTGTCAATGGTTATAATTCCACATTTCCACTCATGAGGTTGTTACTGATTATCTGACTTTTTTGGTGGTCTAGTTTGATTTTTCTTTTTCTCTAAAGACAACGTTAAATTTCTTTTATTGGATTATATATTAAAGAAAAAAAGCTTCAAGTTGAGTTGAGATAATGCTAAGCTCTCGATATTATACATGAAAGCAGCAGCCCATGCGAACCTTTGAGTCATCTTATAGAGACTCCAGTTTCTAAACACCTAATCATCAAGTCGTGTATTATATACTATGATCCATTTGCAACATAAACTCTTCAATATAAATAAGGTTTTTGACATTTTCAACATACATATATTCAATACGGTAAAGTAGGCATTATTATAATAATTCGACGAGAAGATTAATACTAATCAACTTTTTATAAAGTCACACGTTACAGCAAAGTTATAGTAGCAGCCGGCGGCTAAGACTAGAAGCTACCGAGATGACAATTTTCAGTTTCCACGTATTCAAACTTCAAAATCCATATGGATAACGACGAGTTTTCCGCATCAGTCCCACAGAAGTCAGCAATTTCATAATTAGACCCAGGTAAAACTAAAACGATCATAAAAGACCCTAAAAATTCAAAAACTCGATAACATCCCCCCCCCCCACAGTTTTCATATTTGTACACAGAAAACACCAAACTGGAATGTATGAAACACTTAAAGGGAAGTGACAAATGTAACCCTACTACTACAGAGAGTTCTATTCTCTCCAGCGATGGCCACAATTAGGGTTGCAGCAAACGAAGAACAGAGTCATTCCTTCTTCTCCTCTAGCAGTAGCCTGCATATTCAATAATCACACACTTAGAGCTAATATAAAAAAAAAAAAAAAACCGAAAAGCCAGATATGGTTGTGTACAAGTAGCATAACCAAATGAATAAGTTATATAAACTTTAATCTTAAGTTAGAGGAGGAAAAGAACTAATGTTTCTTTCCTTCTTTAACTGATAATAACAAAGTAACCAACGAGCTGTTGGTATAGTGGTAAAGAAGTGTCTAGCAGACACTCTGCCACTTGGGTTCAATTCTCGTTGGGAGGGACTATACATTGCTTGAGTTCCCGGTAAAGATGTGAAACCACCTTTTAAGTATTCAAAAAAAAAAAAAACGAAGTAAACAATGAAAGCGTTTTGGAGGATAATGAACCTGGAAGAAGACAGCTTCGCCGTGTTGACACTTGGCGCAGCGAACAGCCTTGGTGCGGGGAAGAGTGGGGTCAGAAGCGACGTCGGATAGGATCTGCGTTTGTTCACTTACGGAATGATGAACCTCGTTTCTGTACACACAGTTGGTATCCGCCGCTTCCTA